>WEIS01013634.1:0-10261 GCA_013389965.1 Todus mexicanus | reverse complement strand
TAAAATTAGCAACCCTTTAAAACTGAGCAAGTTCTTACAGTGACTGACTCCTCACTGGAGAAGACTGCCAAAGACAGAAAGCAGTGGGGACACTTAGAGAAGCAGCTACAGACGTGGAGTAGCAGCGGTAGTGTTTGCTAGGTTTCTCAAAGGCTGTCACNAGCGGTAGTGTTTGCTAGGTTTCTCAAAGGCTGTCACCTGGTTGGGCACTGTCTTCTAAAGTACAGCTAATGCAGGTTGAAAAACTCAAACCCTCACCTGACTTACTCCCTTGGTTTGTTTTGTTCTTGGCTTCGGTTTTGTTTTCCCTAAAGCTCAAAATCTCCTTCAGAAGCAGTTCTCACTAACTAGATGTGTGACCTCCCAAGGTGGATTCCCTGGTGCTCCTTATGACTTCCTCACAAAACCAGTGGGTAGGCTTTGTCTTAATAACCTGACCTACAAGAAGAGCTTAAATGCTAGTCAGCTGCCATGTTTTCAGCTCGTAAAATTGACCTTTTTCTAGCTGATTACTGATTATATCAGCCTTAATAGGTTGAATATATGTGATACCTACAGAGTTCATTGGTCACAGCACAGCCTTCCTCTCCCGTTATAGTGTTACTGTTGTGTGCTGAGTTATTGCTTCTTCTTGCTACTATTTTTTTCTCCACCCCTAGGAAAATGGGAATCTGAGGTTGTAGTGCTCTTCTTACACATGTTTAGGCACTGTTTAAATGCCCTTACTGTAACAGTCATCTATTCCCCACATTGTTCTTATTTTTCTTTCCTTGGAAATCTGTTACTGCAGAATGAGATGGCTTCATTAGTGACTGGTGAGATGAGGTATGTTAATGCAGTACAGTATTAAAGATTTCTTATTCTGCGTTGTCTGTTCTCCTTAGTAGAACCCTTGTGAATATTTTACCACAGGCAAAGTAAAATTATATTTGGGTTGTAGAGAAGTACAGCTTTGGACCTTGCCAGCCAGGATAACTGAATCTTTATTTAAACTAATTTTGTTACCAGGTAGAGTTTGTAATTCTGTCAAGTTGATTGTTAACTGCTGAATCATTTTGTCAAATGGCATAACTTCACCCTGGGGTTAGAGGCACATGTGGCTTCCTTAGCAGAGAGATCTGTTGGCTCAGTAGTTACTGGAATAATGACTGAGAGACTTTCAGTTTCTGATAAATAGAAGTAAATTTATCAGAAATAACTCATTAACTTTTATAGCTAAATGCAATATCCAGCTAAAATATTCAGTGACACTGTGCATAAACCCAGTTTTCCTTTTGGCCAAAATACAGACTGTGGATTATTTGATTTTTAAGATGTGTGTAATTTTTCAATTTAAATGTGATAAAATTACTTTGTTGAGACATTTAAGGAAAGTAAAAATTAGTGTTGTTAAATATTAAGCAACATGTAGATTGAAAAGATTTTTCTGGAGGGAGAAGTAAGAGGAAGATGAGACAATCTCTGTAATACTTTCATAGTTTTTAAGAAATAGAAAAAATAGAAGTGATGCAAAGCCTGCTAATATTTGCTATGTAATTTCATCGTTACTGCTGTATAAATAATATCAACACTAGATGTCATACACTGCTAGGCAATTCACAAGCTGATATGTAGATAATGATCCTTGCACAGAAATACAAGGCTGTGTGTTTAAATGATGAAGATGAACCCACTCCTTTGTAGTTCATGCTTATTATTTCATCTGATATTTGTTTGAAAGCTATCTAAAAATAACAGTCTCACAATTATCTGAGAAGAGATTTCAGTGCGGATAGTCTTTTTTGAAAAACCTGTGCTCAAAGGAGGGATTTGGAGAGAAGGCTAAAACACTCAAATTCAAGAATTGTTTCTAGGTGTAAAGAAATGGATAGACAAAAGGACAAGAGTCAGAGATGGAAATCACACAGATTTTACTTTACAGAGGACATTTAGTCACAAAAGCTGCTGGTAAGCAACCAGCTCCAGTGAAAGCTACTTCTGATTTGGCACTCAGCCCTTTTATTTTTAAATCTTGCTCAGAGTATTGAAATACAAGCCACAAGTGGCATGGGATCATGGAAACAATGTTCCTGAGCGTCCAAGGGAAGGCCGAGCTCAAGTCCATCATAAATGAATAACAATAGTTTTCTGGTTAAGGATAACCTAAGGATGATGTTGATAACTTTTTGAATCAGGAATGGTTTAATTCTGTGGTTTGGTGCTGCTGTTCCTCCTAATAGGCAGAGGAACCATATATAAAGCACAAGTTTTTTCACCCACAATATAACAAATGTAAGGATTAACCAAGTTTTGTATTCCTCACTTCCAGTGTAAGCTATCTTTGGATGTCTGCTCCACAATTCAGTTGTATCCCTTTGTCACTCCTGCACATTGTCCCGCTTGTTTTTTTATGTTGGACGAAGGCAAAGATTCCTATCTATCTACAGAACATCGTAATTGTATTAGATGACACAAACCCACTAAACCAAGGAAACTTTTCAACCTATTTGCATCTTTTTAGTAAAGAGAATAGCAAGCTCTTTATTGGCTCATTTAGGACCTTTCTTAGGTGTCTTTAAGTGATGGGCTTCTACTTTCACATGAGTCAGTCCAGAACTGGAACTCAGACCTAGGTGCTGACCTACCTTTAATCACTTTAACAGGCCTTTGGAAACAAGCTGTTCAGGGGAACCATTGGTGGAATGGCAACAATACAGTGAAAACAATTATAAGGCTGTTTGGAGCCAGTTTAGCAGGGAGTGAAGACAGTCCTTGCATTCTAGGCAGTATACTTGTACTGAACGTTGCATTAAGTCTGTATATAAAATAAGCCCAGAAGAGTGTTTGTTGGTAGAGTCAAAGATTTCCATTTTAACCTAAGATTGCTCTAAGGAAACGACATGATTCATACATTCCATGGTCTGGACTTGGTTCTCAAATTCATGATTTTCTCTGAAAATCTGCAGAAATTGTTTTACTACTTAGGAAATTGATTTAACCCATTTTGACAGAGGTACCATACCTAGAATAATAGAGTCATAGAATTGTTTTGGTTGGAAGAGATCCTTAAGATCATCAAGTCCAATCATTAACCCAGCACTGCCAAGTCACCACTAAACTGTGTCCCTCAGCACCACATCTACACAACTTTTAAATACCTCCAGGGATGATGAGGCCCCCTCTTCTCTGGACAGCTCTAGTTCTGGGTTCCAGTGCTTTACAACCTTTTTGGTGAAGATATTTTTCCTAATATCCAACGTAAACCTCCCCTCATGTAGTGTGAAGCTATTTCCTCTTGCCATATTGCTTTTTACTTGGGAGAACAGAACAATCCCCACCTTGCTACCACCTCCTTTCAAGTAGTTGCAGAGATAAGGTCTCCCCTGAGCCTCCTTTTCTCTAGGCTAAACAATGCCAGTTCCCTCAGACAAACTCCAGCACCTCAATGTCCTTGCAGTGAGGAGCTCAAAACTGAACTGAGTATTTGAGGTGCTGCCTCACTGGTGCCGAGTACAGGGGGACAGTCACTTCCCTAGTCCTGTTGTTTCTGATACAAGCCAGGATGCTGTTGGCCTTTGTGGCTACCTGGGCATACTGCTGGCTCATATTCACCCAACTGTCAGCCAACACCCCCAGGTTCCTTTCCACCAGGCAGCTTTCCAGCCGCTGTTCCCCAAGCCTGTAGCATTGCAGGCAGTTGTTGTGACCCAGGTGCCGAACCCAGCACTCGGCCTTGGTGAACCTCATCCCATTGGCCTCAGCCCATTGATCCAGCCTGTCCAGGTCCCCTCTGTAGAACCTCCCAACCCTCAAGCAGATCAGCACACCCGCCTANCTCTCTGGGTCCAGCCATCCAGCCAGGATTTTACCCATCAAAGCATACAGCCATGCAAGCCATGAGCAGCCAGTTTCTCCAGGACAATGCTGTGGGAAACAGTGTCAGAGGCTTTACTAAAGTCCAGGTAAACAACATCCACAGCCTCTCCCTCATCCACTAAGTGGGTCACCTTGTCATAGAAGGAGATCCAGTTAGTCAAGCAGGACGTGCCTTTCACGAATCCATGCTGACTGAGCCTGATCACCTGGCTGTCCTGTATGTGCCTCGTGATGGCACTCAAGGCGATCTGCTCCATAACTTTTCCCAGCACCGAGGTCAGGCTGACAGGCCTGTAGTTCCCTGGATCCTCCTTCTGTCCCTTCTTGTAGGTGGGTGTCACATTTGCTAACCTCCAGTCAACTGGGACCTCCTCATTTAGCCAAGACTGTTGATAAATGATGGAAAGTGGCTTGGTGAGCACATCTGCCAGCTCTGTCAGTACCCTTGGGTGGATCCCATCCAGCCCCATAGATTTTTTGTGTGACTAAGTGGTATAGTAGGTCACTGACCATTTCCTCTTGGTTTGTGGAGGCTTCATTCAGCTTCCTATCCCTGTCATCCAGTTTAGGGGGCTGGGTACTCAGAGAGCAACTGGTCTGACTATTAAAGACAGAGACAAAGAAAGCATTTCGTACCTCAGCCTGTCCTTTATCCTTGGTGACTGTATTTCCCCCCAACATCCCTCCGTCCAACAGAGGATGAAGATTCTTCTTAGTCCTCCTTTTGCTGTTAATGTATTTATAGAAACATTTTTTATTATCTTTAATGACAGTTGCCAGTTTAAGTTCTAGTTGAGCTTCGGCCTTTCCAATTTTCCCCCTGTATAGCCCCACAGAATCTTTGTAGTCTTCTTGAGTTGCCTGTCCCTTCTTCCACAGCACATGGACCTTTATTTTCTTCATGAGTTCCAGCTAAAGCTCTGTTCAGCCTGGCTGATCTTTCCCACCAGTTCGTCTTACAGCACACAAGGATAGCCTGCTCCTGTGTCTTAAAGATTTCCTTCTTGAAGAATGTGCAGCCTTCCTGGAGTCCTTTGCCCTTCAGGACTGCCTCCCAAGGGACTCTGTCAACTAGACTCTTAAAAAGGACAGAGTCTGCCCTCTGGAAGTCCAGGGTGACAGTTCTGCTGACCCTCCTTACTTCTCCAAGAATTGAAAACTTTCTATTTTGTGATCGCTTTGCTCAGGACAGCCTCCAACGTTCACATCACCCTCAAGTTCTTCTCTTTTCACAGACAATAGGTCCAGCAGGGAGCCTTCCCTAGTTGGCTCCCTCACTAGCTGTGTCAGGAAGTATCTTTCACACACTCCAGGAACTTCCTGAGCTGTTTCCTCTCTGCTGTATTGTATTTCCAGCAGACATCTGGTGAGTTGAAGTCCCCCATGAGAACAAGTGGTAGTGAATGTGAGACTTCTACTAGCTGCTTACAGATTCTTTCATCTCCCTCTTGATCCTGGTTGGGTAGCCTATAACAGACTTGCACTATGATATCTGCCCAGTAGTCCTTCCCCCTGATTCTTACACATAGACCTTGAACCCTATGGTCACCATCATTGTGTCAAAACACCTCCTAACGCACAGGGCTACCCCACCTCCTCTCCTTCCTGGCCTGTCTGCTGAAGAGTTTATAGCTGTACGTGCTGCTTCCCCTTAGAGAGAAGTGTACCCCATCTGTCACCAGCAGGCCTAGTGTCATGTAAATTGATCCGTAATCAAAAAACCCAAAGTCCTTCTGGTGACACCAGGCTTGGAGCCAGAGATTGATCTAATGGGCCTTCCTGGTTCTTCCCTCATTGTTCCCTGCAACTGGAGGGATAGAAGGGAACACTGCTTGTGCTCCTGATCCTTTGACCAATCGTCTCAACACCCAAGTACTCCGTAGGAGTTATATGAATGGGAACAGATAGGAGGCATTTCTGTGTAGGAGAAATACAGAATTGGAGGCCAGAGCGGAGTACTTAACTTAAGGGTCTTGAAATATCTGTGAAGACTTCAAATTTCAGAATTTGCTCTTCCCGTATTTTCATCAGTAGTGAAGACAATATGATAACAGCTGCTCAGATGCTTCCTTTGCTGTTTGCCACACTGTCTATGTTTAGGGGTTTCAGGGCCAAACCCCACGGGACAGATTTGATTTTGCCCCTCTCTTCCTCTCCCCCCTCAGGGAAAGATAGGCAGAGGGAGTGTAATGGGTAAACAAAGGGAAGAATTGGAAGTTAAGAATGTAATTTTGACAGGTAACAAAAGATATTAAGGGGAAAAGGGATGTACAGAGAGGATTGAGGGAAGGGATATATATGCACAGATATATACAAAATCCGATCTCGGATGGCGATGGATTTTCCCCACAACTCGTGGCGCCCTGCCACCTATGGGATGAGGTTCCAGCAGCACCAGCACGATGCATGGGGCGACAGAACTTCCTGCCCCCTTTATATAGGGGAAGGCAGGAAAAGGAAGAGAATACATGACCCTCTAACCCCACAGGGTCCTAGAGTCACTGCCTGTTCCCCTCTTAACTCTTAAACCACAACACCCAATCACCACTGGTATAACCTCGTTCTTACCATAGTAGGATATCAGTAGTATTTATGATTCCCTAGTGTTTATGGGAATTCTGGTAGTGTTAGCAGCAGTTCTTAAGCAAGGCACCAGCTGAATTTAAGGCTTACAAGAACTCAGGATAGAGTCTGTGTTTTTTCTTTGATATATGGTTAATTGTCCGTCAGTAGATTTTTTGTCTTAGAATAGAAGTAATTACTGTCTCCTGCTCATTTTTTTGCTGCATGCAGGAGATTCCTGAGCTGTAAGAGAAGCTTAAGAATCTTTATGAAACAGAGAAGAAACTAAGCACAAATAAAGAATGTTCTAGCGCACATAATGAATAAAAATATCAGTAATTACTTTCACTAGATGTGACTTCCAACATGACCTACATAATTATAATAATAATCTTCAGAAAATTATTTGAACCAGTTTGTACTTCTCTACAGCTGCCAGTAATGGCTGAAAAGGTGAGTGGTTGCTAATACACTGGTGGTTAGTTTGTTATAGTATATTTGGTGGACAAAGTACTTCGAGTTAATGAAATAACCATGGATATTCAAGATTTAATGCATCAGTATTTACCTACTGTATCAGAAGCTGAATGATTCAATAATTGTTCAATTCATTGCATGTTAGTTTTGAATTACTGGGTTACAGCACTTGGCTCTTCTGTATGGTGTAACTCATGGCTCACCCATACATCCCTTAATGCTCAGAAAGCTGTGAGCTTTAGTTTTGTGCCTGCACTGGAATTTACAGTGTGATTTTTTTACTTGCAAACTGGACTTAAGTGGCCATCTAACCAGAGGGGATTTTGTGAAAGGGACCCCTGTGCAGATTAGTTTGCCTCTTTTCTCATACCTAACTTGTCTTGTTTAAAACAATGGTATAATTTGCTCTGTCATTTATAAAAGTGCTTTGCAGTCAAAAATCAGTAAATTTCACTGTCTTTAAGCAGATTCAGACATACTTTAGTCTACAGCTGTCAGAACTACCTTTGTAATTTCATTTGACACTTTTTTAAAATTTTGCTTTTAGTTTTCAACACATAGGTACTTTTTCACGTTTTTATATGCATGCATATATATATATACATGTTTATGCATATATATAGTATAGATAGCATTTGTTTAGAGAGACAAAGAGTCTGTAAATACAGTGGTTTTCATGCCCCAAACATGAAAGATTTTATTAAAACCTGAAGAAATGGTTGTGTTGATGTTAGTTTACCAGTCAGAGGGAATGTGCCGGTTGTTTATAATTCAAGTTCACAGACTTGTGATCTCGAGCGTCTTGTTGCTTTTCTGCAAAGGCAGATAGTAGTAGGTGTGAATGTTACAAACCTTTTTTGTCACTATATTCAACACTTTTTCAATGCTTTTGTCACCTCAAGTTTGGATTCTGCAAAGCTACAGCTTGGTGCAAAAATCTGGGAACTGCAACTGAAGTTTTGCTGTCTTGTGATTTAAGTGGTATGTCCCATAGGCAGTGCATATTTTCACTCTCTCAGTACCTTTACAGACAAAATTTAATTTTTTATACCTCTGGAGTTGTGAGCCAAATTGCAGGGGTCTGTAGCATTGCTCTGTTAAAGTCTTATGTACCAAATACCATTGGTAGAAATGGAGCCCTGTCATATGATGAATTCATGGATGTAAAATATATTAATTTCTCCTTTTTTGGACACTAGTCATCTTCTCTGAACTTGTCATGGGTTCAGCTGGGCTTTTCAGCGTTGACTTGGCTTCCCCTTACACTGAAGAGCTGATCCTTTGACTTTTAAGTGAAATTAAAGAGAGAAAAAGAGGGAATAGTGTGGCACATTGAAGCCTATTTATGTGTCTCGAGTGAGGTGCTGGTTGCCTTTGGCAGCTCTGGTGTTTGTCACAGCCATTTATGAGACAGAAGCTGAGTGACAAGCAAGGAGAACAAGTAATCAAATCTAATTTTTGTCCAGGCTTAACATTGTTTTTTTACAAATGTCACAAAATTATTCTCAAAACTTTGCATATGGTTCTTACTGAAGTTTTCAATCCATTTATAGATGGTTGGATAATTTTTTAGCAGGTAACTTTGACAGAAGGGCAAATGTAGAGCTTAGGCAAGGGAATAGCCTTCTAGGGAGGTTTTTTGGATTTCTCTCATGGAAAAAAAATAAATCTGCTGATACTTCTTGTTGCAGGGTTTGAAAATCTACTTTGCTTATTTGAGTAGGAATATTCTTTGTGCTATGAAGTGATAGTAAAACAGCACAGTGACACTTCAAAACATTTAAGTCCACACTAGAGTTTTTCATCATTTTGTTAATAGAGAAAAGTGTCTTTGTTTGTTTGAGAACAGAGAATCTGCAAGCAGGACGTAGGCACTTCTCAGTTTAGATTAGGATATACATGACTTCTTGAAACAAGAAGTTTGGGGATTTTTTTACCCAAGAGCTTAATTTTATTATAGAAGAAAAGTATCCTAATAGTTACTCATTACGAAAGCTACTTTCTAAACTAGTGTTTTACCCTTTAGAGAGAAATTTTGGATATAAAAAGGGGTACTGGTTTGACGGCTTTAAATTCTACCTTTCTGCACAGGGTTTTGGCCTAGGGCAGAAACATCTCATTACCGAACTGTTAAGGATAATGTGAAATACTTGCCTTGTTCTACGGGAGAACATTTGTATCCGTTCAGCGTTTGTGTCTTCTACAAAGGTTTTATGTAAACATAGATGAATGTTAGTAACGGAAAGCTGATGGGTTCCAGCATATATTCAGCCAAATAGAGGTGAAATCCTCATGTATTGGGATTGTTAAAAAAATATTCAGCAGAGTTATTGGCAAAAATACAGTTAAGGTTTTAAAAAAAACTAAAGGTAGGGAGATGACTATAGGCAGGATGGTCTCATTAGTTGATACAATCAGTTAATGTTGCTATTGTGTTGGCAGAGGTTATGAATATTTTTGTTTATATGTAAAAAGCTGTTTTGTAAGAAAAAGTATCTGATTGAAGGCTTTCACGGGTTGCCACAAAAACATTGTGCTATTCTGAAATCAGATGCACTGGAACCTGATTCAGGAGTGAATCACATGCTCTAAAATACCACAGCGTGGAATTCCACTGATGATAAAGAGCTCAATATTGGTTAGGCTGTGAAGCATTTTGCTTGTGTTGCTAAATCCCTTTCCTCTGAAAAGAAAAGAAAACAACAACCAAACAAAAAACAACAACCCAAGCAAACAAAATATGCTATCACTTTTTTTGGCAACATATTTTAATGTCAAGATTGGCATATTCGTACTTCCTAACGAATGCATCTATCATGTCAGCTATCATGGAATGAAAGACAGATTTCTCTAAGGAACATTTTTGCTGCCAAAATAGGGCAACATAGAGGAGACTGTTTTGGTTTTATCTTTTCCTCTGACTACTTTATTACCGCTTGTTTAAAAGAATGTTTTCGTAATGTTTCATTTCAAACTCTAACTGTTCAGAGATTTTCAGAGGGACAGATTGACAGAAATCTGACTGACCAAATGGCTATTGTTAAACCATCCTTTCATGATTCCAGAATAACTGTTTTTTTCATACTTGCACACTGTTTGGAGTCAGGGAACAGCCTGGAGAGGCGATGAACAGTGGCTTCTGCTGATTTTAAGTATGAGGGGGCTTATGGGAACAGCATAAATGTTTCTGCAGTGACTTCTTGAACATATGTGCCATTTGATTTAGCCTGGTGTTACCTCTCTGGGAACTGTCCTTCCTACCTTTTGACAGAGGTCTTGCACTATTGTTGTCTCTCAGTCCTATAAAGAGATGATCCTTCTTCTCTGCCATTTCCTACCATTCACTCTCCCTTAAGAAAATAAAATA
>WEIS01013628.1:0-13092 GCA_013389965.1 Todus mexicanus | reverse complement strand
TGTAAGTGGCATGTAGTTGAATTTTGATAGGCTTTGTTTAGCTGGCACAATCTGTAGGGTGTATAAATCCCAATGGCCTCAAAATCCTGCATTTATTTTACAAATATTATAGCAGTTCATTTTCATGTGGAATATTTGTTGTGTGGAACAGATCCTTCAGCTATTCAATGGTTATGTTCTTGTTTTTCCCAGCTGATGATGAAATATTGCCAGAAAGGCAAGTTAATTAGCTTTAGCTGGCTGGTGTAAGAGAAGAAATTGAATCTTCAATATTAATTCTGTTGATTTAACAGAAATACCTTTTAAGAATTATCCAGAAAAAGAAGAGAAAACAGAGCTGCTGGTGGTGGTTGCTCGTGTGCTCACATACGGAAGGGGGGAATTCTACAGGTTATTCTGGTTTACACTGGGTTTCTCATCTGCAGTCCACTTGGAGCAGTGCTACTTGAGGTAAGAGTTCAACCCACTAGCAAAAGATACTGCTTTCTCCTGCAAGAGGCAGATGGTGCAACAGCACAGTCAGAGTATTCACCAGATCAGATGAGCAGTTAACGGTTCACAGACTCTGTTACAGAACTTCTGCCTCTGATTTATTTTAGGTACAGTTTTTTAGATCAGGTTTTTGAACTGATCTTTTCAGCTATAACACAATTTTCATCATGGATTCTCTCTGTTCTTAACTGATTTCTGCTCATAATACTTGCTGATGGATGACACTGCAAAAATGCATTTCAATTATCTGCCTGAGTTATCTGGGTCTTCCTTTTAATAAATATTAGCATGAATATTTTCAAAAAATCTCCATCAACATTCTTACAAACAAGCACATTCTCAAGTGCTTTTAAAAGCTCATGGAAGAGTGACAAATATACTATTATTGAAATTACTTTTCTTCAAATAAACATTCCTGAGATATATTTCGTTGTGCTGGCCCAATTGTGTGGTAAATCTATGTTCATTTATTTTTCTTGTAGTTCTGAATTTTGAAGATAATTGTTCCAAATACATTATTGTGATGAGTACAATACATATAACTCAGAGAAAGAAAAAACAGGGGTACAAAGCTAGACAATTTATTTACATGAGCTGTAAATGAATTAAAGGCTGTGATAGCTATCAGAAATATATATGGAAAAGATTAGTATACTAAGTAAAATTGTAAGTACAACCTCTTCAGACTTATCTCCCAAAGAAACAAAGTATGTTTAAGCAAACCATAGCAAATATTTTGTCTAATTACCAGTTACAGGAGAGGAAAACTAAATTATGCATTAGCCTCTAGTATCAAACTCTAGACAAGAGCAGTATATTGAGCAGTCATTATTTCCACTGCTGCTGCAGCAACACAGTAGTAACAGGGTGAAACTTTAGATAGAGAATAACAATTTGCATCTCCTCAGTGTTCATTTGTGAATTTACAGAATGGGCAGAAGAGAGAATCACTGTGTCTCTGGCATAAAAAAGACCTAGATTTGTGATCAACAGAGTCAGGTGGGTTAATAGCTAACATAAAGTACTTAGACGTACACCACTTACCAGCCTCAAATTCTCCCAGTCATTTTTGTTTCTTAAATACTCAACAAAACAGTAAGCAGCCTTAGCTGCTACTTTGCTTGGGAAGTGATGTATTTTGGGCTGCGATAGAGTTAATTTTCTTCACAGTAGTTGCTTCAGCTCTGTGTTTGAAATTCAGGATGAGAATAATTTTAATAACACAGAGATGGTTTAGTTGTTGAGCAGCAGTTCTGTAAACTCCTGTGGTACATCAATGATAAGCAATAATGGATTAAGATGGAACTACTCTATTCCATACCTCTGCCCCAAACATCTGAAAGGAAATAGCCCTGGATGAAATAGCTTATTATCCATAAATAGAATGTTCTGTACACCAATGAAATAATTCCAAGACCTTTCCTTTTTAAGACTTCATCTACTTTGGTTATAAATTGAAGGTGATACACATGCTTTGTGTTAACTATATCCTTGTGCTTCCATCAAAGAGATCAATAGGAAGCTATCCAAATATTTGCCTTATGAAAAATTAAGAGTAAAGAACTTCAAAAATCAGAAATTCACTCCTCTGAACAGGCTTTTATCTGAGTCTCAGTTGGAATTGGTTGCACTAAGCCATTCAGGATGTGGGGTCTGATACCTGAACCGAGTGTGCTATCATTCCTTGCACAACCAGTTGCACATTGGAGAAGAAAACAAAAATGAAGAAGGAGAAAATAACTTGTTCTGCCTTTAGAATGAGATTTTTATATCCAATTTCTACTTTTCCGGTGCACATAGGGTAAGTTTGTGGACTAAGATTGTTAGGTTCTAGGAAACACTATTGTCTGTTGAATGTATCTTTCATACTATTGAAAAACTAAATAAATGATCAGGGAAATGAAAGAAGAGAAAGGAGGCTTTCAAATAAAGCAATAAATGCCCAGAGAATTGGATTCTGTCTGTGAATGTGCTATAAGATTATATAGGATGTTAAGAAACTCACTTAAATGTTTTGGAGCTAGGTGGTAATTGTGTCTTCCCATTCTTTAAGTGCTGAACTGAGTGTTCTGAGATTTAACAGTCTCATAGAGGAATCAGCTTTTCCCTTTAAGGATGTCTGAAGGACATTTCAAAATCTCATTGCTTCAATGAGTACCTGCATGTAATGTTCTTAAAATACTTCCCTGAAGATGGATAGCACTTGGGATGCAACTAGGACCTTCTAGCTTTTTGCAGAAGAAAATAATTAAAATGCTGCCTTGGTTATGTTGTATCTTCAGTAATTATTTCTTTTGTAATCTAGGGATTGTGTTTTCTCAGCACATGAAGGGATTAACACCCTGTTAACAGGATTAATATTCCTGTTTCCTTTGTATACTTTCCCAAAGATCTAATACCTTTTGAATATTTTAAAAAGACAACACTTCTCGGGGTCATATTTAATCAATGTATAGTCTTGAGGAAAGTAGAATAAGTGTATTTATTTTTCTCCTACCCTTTCCTCTGCATGTCTTCTGAATCAAAACCAAAAGATTCGTATTATATACTTAGCTGTACTAGTTGTACTACCACAGATGTTAATACAGATTTAAAATGAAGTCAGTTTTTGTGTTTGGTTGGTTTTTGTTTGGGTTTTTTTTTTTCCTTTTTCTTCATACCTATAGATATACAGAAAATTTTAAATACATACTGTGAAAGTGAACTGATGTATCAGATTTTTTGGCAATATCTAACTGAGGCTAAAGTGGGAGGAATTTCTGTGGAATTGATTGATAGATGATCCAGTATTAAATATAATGGGGCATTAGCCCAAACACTATGTTAAAAATGTTCTGAACGTTTAGAGTAACTTCTTCATCTGACAGATACTTCAGCAATGCCTCAAACCGTTAAGTGACATAAGAAGCTCACAGCCACCTCCTCCAGCCCAGTGCCTGTGGATCTGGGATCTCTTGCCTGTCAGAGGCGTGCAGGTGCCACCTGTCCACCTGCAGGTTGATCTAGTAAGGAAGCTGAGCACATGTCCCAGATATGCACAGACACACAGATCCTTTGGGCATGATCCATCTGTCTTCCTGACACCCTTGCTCAGATCCCAGTCCCCCTTACCTGCTTTGCGGCTCTCCTGCTAACCGGCTAGTCCAGCCTGATGTTTACTAGTAAAACAGGTGCTCATGCAGTCCTCATTTGAAAGTCTCCCCAGGTACCATCAGAGACCCTTTGCCTAACCGATAACCCTGCCTGCACCCCAGAGTCTCCCTTTTGCCAGCCCAGCTTGAAAAGCTTGACATTTTCTGGTGAATACATCCTTATCCCCCCCCCCCCCCCCACTCACCCCGCCCTCCCGTGAGCCCNNNNCTTATCCCCCCCCCCACCCCACCCCCCCCCACTCCCCGCACACACAGTTTGGGGGATATACAGACCCACAGTCCCCAGAAGCTGACACAAAGGTTGTGACCTATTGTCCCACTCCAGCCACAGGTGCCGAGTCCCCAACATGCCTTACTCGCATTGCTCTCCTCAGAAGATGGTTTTGTGAGGACACACTGTTCCCATCTCTCTGGTTGGAGGTTAAAGATGCCTCACTGGCTTCAGTGGCTGATACCAAAGACCAGGGGTGCCTACAGACCCCATTTGACTCCAGTAGTGGGCACCAGCTCATGCTGGTTCCCGCATCAGCTGGCACTTGAGCCCTGCAGCACGCATACACGCACACACACACTGGGCAGACAAGTAGATACACAGAGAGACAGTTAAGAGAGCATTTAAGATCTGAGATGACAGTACAGACTGTGATGATCAGGCACAGGGCTCAGACAGACAAGTGCACTGGCCAGCTCCATTCTACACACAGCTAGCCCCTGTTACACCCCATCCTGCCTACACCCTTGTTCTTCTCAGCTCTGCTTTCCCTGCACATCCCTGTAGGAGTCTGGTTATTGTGTTGCTGCAAACTTTGGGGGATCATAAAGATTCACCTCCCTTGCTGTCCACTGAGTAGGACAAGACAAACCCCCATGGATATATTTGGGTCTATCCATCCTCACACTCCTTCCAGCCTGTGACTGGGTCCCCCTTGTTCACAATCACATCCCTGGCAAAGTCCAGGCTGATCTTTCAGGATGTGGTGCTTGTAGTTTGTTCATACCTCAGAAATTAGCATGAATGACAAAATTTGTGTCTCATTGTCTCCACAATTGTTTCATCTCTGCATATTTTGTTTCATCTTTTTTTTCCCCCAACCTAATTTCTTAATTTACAAGGTCCTGGAACAGATAACCTCACTGGAATAAATATTCTCACAGACACTCATCAATTAATGTTACTGACCAGGCTTTGTTCTCATCACTGCCTCCCTTATAATTTGTCTGTCCTTGCATGCTCCTGTTTATGTCTTTCCCCTCTTCTTATTTCCCTTTTTTGCATTGAAAAAGAACCTTAACCAGACACCCTTAAAGGAGCAGGCATTCTCCTTCCTCATGCCCTCTTACATACAGTTTCAGTTGTGCTTTTTTACTGTTGTTATGGAAACAACACGAGTATAAGGCCTCTAACGTGACCAAAAATCCTTAGATACCAGAGCCGGTAAAAATATCATGTATTCATTACTGTGTGTTTCTAGCATTTCGTATGGAATGTTACTGGCTTCCATCTTGACTGAAGTTCAGAAAATATTTGGCCACCCATAGTTATTTTCAAAGCACTCTTCTTGTGATGTCTTTGATTCCACTGTTAATCAGTAAATGCATTCAGGATTTTTGCTCATCCTTTGGAGCTACAGCAGGCACCAGTAGAACCTCATGTAACTTACACTTGGACTGAACAGTCTTTAGTGAGAAAAGCTTTACATAATTTGAATTGGACGATAGGAGATAAGGATCTGTTTAGCAGAGGTAAGAATTCTCACTCCCAAGTTTCTACAAACAGCATGAAATTCTTGCATTGGTCCTCAGGTTTTTAGATTATCACTACTTTAGAATTTCAAATGAAAATTCGTGTAAAAATCTTTGCTTTAAAATTAAAATACTGTGTTTTATTTATCATGAGAGTGTTGGAATTTTCAAGAACTTGAGCAAACAAGATTTTGCAGTTTACTTAATCTTTGGTTTCTGTGAAAATCAGATGAGATCAAGTTATACTCCTCCAAATATCAAACCAGGAAAATGCTTTTATATATTTAAATCAATAACAAAAAAGTAAAGAGAGACAATGTCTATCTTGCTTGGTGAGACAGTGTGACACCTTTGCAAACTCTTTCAACTTCATATTCCTTAAGTTGATAAAGAAGTGAAGTAAAGCAATCCTGACAAGTACCCTTTGGAAACTAACTTGAAGGCAAAGTTACGCTTTCCAAAAGTGATTCAATCAAAACATCTATTGAACTGTAACATACTTGCTATCTTTTTGCCTTTTTTTCAATTATTGAGATTCATGTGTTCCCCAAAATCTACTGCCCAAGTTTGATGTACACTCAAACCTATGTTCTGAGGTGCTACCATAAATCTCTCTAGTAATTACTTTGTTATGACATATGCTATCCTGGGCTGTATTAGACAAAGTGTTACCAGCAAGTCAAGGCAGGTGATCTTTCCCCTTTTCTCAGCACTGCTGAGGCTGCACCTGGAGTGTTGGGTCCAGTTCTGGGCTTCTCAGTACAAGTGAGACATGGACATACTGGAGAGAGCCCAGTGAAGAGTCACAAAGTTGATGAATGGTTTGTAGTATCACTCCAATAGGGAAAGGTTGCGAGAGCTGTGACTGCTCAGCCTGGAGAAGAAAAGACTCAGGAGGATCATATCGATGTAGATAAGCAATTGAAGGGAGGGTGAAAAGAGAACAGAGCCAAGCTCTTTTCAGTGGTGCCCAGTGACAGGACCAGAGACAATGGGCACAAACAGAAACACAGGAGATTCCCTCTGAACATCAGGAAACACTTTTTTACTGAGGCTGAGTGAGCATTGGAACAGGTTGTCCAGAGAGACCGTGTAGTCTCCTTCCTTGGACATATTCAAGAGCTGTCTGGATGTAGTCCTGGGCAACTGGCTCTAGGTAGCCCTGCTTGAGCAGGGGGGTTAGGTCAGGCAACCTCCAGAGGTTTCGTCCAACATCAATCATTCTGTGACTCTCTGAATACAACAGTATTCCCCTTTGCTAAGTACTCTAAATTTAACAAGAAGGTTCCCCTCCCCAAGATGGCACAGTCCAGCTGTATCACAAGAAGCCTAAGGTGAATTAGACTTTTAATTACAAACACAGTTCTTAGGAGAAATCAAAGTGACATAGTCTGTGTTCAATTTCACAGTCATTTTAATAGGTTTCTAGTTGACATTGGTTTTAAATGACTTGAATAGGCTGATTAATGCAAGTGAAATACCAGGTTCATAGTAACGAACTTTAGTAGCAGATCATGTCTTCTCCCACATCCACCAATGTTCAAATGTACACATACATCAATGTACTGTATCTTAAGATACAGTACATAAAACATCTGGAAAAAAAGTCACTGTTGAGTGTATAGGTTTACCTATTTATTAATGGCTATACCAAAGCCATTAGAAAATTTAATGGGTTATTTAAATAGAGAAAAAATCAAAAAATGATAAAAAAAAGAATAATTAGTATATAGGTGTATGAAAATTAGATGTAGAGTATGTGAAGTATTTAAATTAGTCATGGTTTGGTAGTGTCAGATAGTTTTAAAACACAGGTGATGAACAAGATATTTCTGTTCCCTAAAATCTCTATGAATTACATAGTCCAATTATTTCAATAGTGGTTTTTTTCCTAGCGTATTGCAAAAGCAAAAGGAAACAGTCTTATTATTGTTTGTACTTCACTCGCAGTAGGGATTTTTTTCCACCTAAATTGTCTGGGACCTTTTAAAATGGTTGATAGTTGTCTTAAATTAAAACAATCCATCAATTTTGTGGTATACTAGGTCTTAATCCTTCAAACAAATTAATGCAAATATATGTTGTGCCAAATATGCAGATCTAGAGAAAGCTATTTCCTCAATAATTTAATGCAGATTCTAAATCTTTACTCTTACCCAATTCTGTTATTATGATAGCGTGACTCCACCACTGCAGCTATGAACAGGGAACTCCCTAATGTTACCATAATTACCTAACATAGAAAGAGTCCCTCCTACTCAATATCCTTTCTTTTTTCATTTGACTTTCTAAAATTTTCTTCATCTCTCTCTTCATGTGTNCTCCCTGCAGATGCAGCCCTTACTTTCTGCACCCCCCAATGTGGTAAACAAGATCTAGCAGTGACCTTGCTTTGCATACGAATCCCTGGTACTAACTATAAACATGGAGCGTTATCACTGCTAGAAGCAGGCACTGCCTGCAAAACATGTTGCTAACTTTCAGACAGTGCAGTTAGTAAGAAGAAACTTAACTGAAAAGTAAAAATCACTGAACAGAATTGTTCTGCTCTAACCCAAACCAGGACACCTTATAATATATTGAAAAAAACTAAAATGTATTTTCCTAATATATATATATATAAGTAAAGTAAATAGCCCTTTGTAGTCAAATAATTTTGAATTTTCTTGTGCTTGTTTGCTTTCTTTGTGCACATGTTGCCTCTTCATATCAAGTCCCTTATTCAACTGTGTGGGCAAGAGGTGTACTTTTTTCCTGAAAAACCTGAAGATAAAGTGACTAATCATCTGTTATAGACAAACCAAGCCTATCATTCTAAACAACATCTTTCTTAATTTTTCTGGTATTCAGTAAATTTCATTTAATGAAATTCACACAACACATGAAAAACAAAAGGCCTTTTTGGCATAAAAGAACTGCAAGAACTTCCCTTGTTCTGATATCTAAGGCATTTTAGGATCTTAGAAGCAATTAACAGCTGTTGAATGATTTAATCAAATGCATTGCTGTTAAAGCATCCCAAGGGCCAGTTAAATCATTTTAGGGCATGAACAGCCAAGCCAAAACAATCTCCACTCTGGTATTGAATGAAACACTTGCTGGCAAAATACAATACTATCTTTTAATTCTTTTGATGCTGCTAACCCAATAAAAATATAAGTGGGATAACACTGTTGAAAGACTAAAAAGCTCAGCAAAATGAAGCAAAACCACCAATTATTTTCTTAGGAACACTGGGACTCAAAAAAACACTGAGACTTTTTCATTATAATGTAATATATATATATATATACACATGCACACATATATGAACCTTCCTGCATTTATTTGGAAGTGCAATTGACTGGTTCAAGCCAACATTTTTATTCCAGTTCTGCAATTCAAAACATTCTGAGTTTTTCTGGCTGAACTGGACATTCTGTTAATAGAATATATCACAAGTGGAACACTTACTAAAACCACTACAAGAGGAGTCATTTTTGCAGTTTAAATCGTAACTTCTTTTGGACAGTAAACCGACACTGTTAGTTATCCACAATGTACAGAAGTAAAATCTTAGCAAGAAGAATTAATATTGCTCTATTAAATAATGTACTTATATTTGCACAATTATTTTTTCTACAAAATCAGTATAAGTTGTTAATGTCTGTATTTTACTCATTGGTACGCATTGTTTCATAAAATAAAGAAAATTGCTAATTTGATAACACATTCTACCTACTGTGAATTTATCACGATACACTTCGCAAATGTATCCCCCACGACTTTCTAATTCAAGAACTAAAACTGCTTGAAAGTACTAATTACTTTCATAATAACTTCTCTCTCTTGTGCACTCAATTTAATCGAATTACTGAAATGTTATGTACTGCTAATCTACATAAATATTAACAGAAACTTTTTTGACTTATAAACACCCCATAAGTGGAAACAGACTATAGAAAAAAGAATTGGACTAGTACTGGAGAAAAAGTTACATGCAAATAGCAAAAGGCATCATTTACCTCCACAAATTTTTTTCAATTAGTTCAGATCCAGTCATAGGACAATGTATGTGGTAAACAAAGAAGATATAAGTAAAAGACAAGAATTGTTTCTTGCTTTTCCTGTGAAAGTGTGCATTTTCAATATCAAAGAAACTCAGAAACATTAAAGAAATGTGTTGCTTGGAGAAAAATCTTGGAGATGTTGACTGCAAAGCCCTAGATCAAAAGATAACATTGATGACAGTCATCGAGGTTTTTTAAAGAATGTAAAAGCTTAACAAAAGCTTCATCTGTTTCAATTAAATAAAAACATTCTTGCACCCTCTGTAAGTAGAAATCCTCTGGAGGCTTTGCCTTCTGGCTTCTCAGAAAGAAGTAATTTTTATTAAAAAAAGACTTGACATAGACTACATATGCTTTAGACAGGCCTTGCTTTATGTTTGATGTTGATAGAGGGTTTTCAGTATTACGCCTGATGGATATTCTACAAAGAAATTCTCAAGGATTAGACTTGCTCTATTGCAGATCCATTTTCTGAGGCAAGCAGCAATCTCGAGATATATCATTTATACTATTACAGACTTGCATTTCTCCTGAAATGAATGGTGTTGTTTTCTTCCATTATTTGTTTTGACAGTAGAAAAATGTATTTTAAAAGAGCAAGATTTTCAATAATATTGGTCAAAAGACCTATCAAAAAAGTTCCTTTTTTCTTTCTTTATTTAAAATTCCTAACTGAAGTAGAGCAAATATGGGTCTGATCCAGAAGAGAGAAGCAACCAGACGTGTGTAAAACATTTAGTGCACACACTCCTGGTCCATTGAGTTCTCAGTAAGAATGACATAGAAATATAAAGAATAAATTGATCATCTAAGTCTTATCATTCCTAACTTGAAGGACTTCATTTGCAGAGGAATTTCAGTTTGCTTCATTTACTGTGTTGAGCTGTCTGAAATAACTCTCATGCCCACCACAGAAACCCCACGAGACTTCAAAAATTCGATGATGTCCTGTACAGGGCTTATGCAGGCAACACTCTTACCTATCCTCCTTTCTTTATAGGTAACTTCTGGAGTAAAGGTAGTGGCAAAAGAAATTTGAAGAGGAAATAGATATATCTATGAAGCAGTTACTTGATCAAATATTATAGAAACAGAGAGTGATCTGACTTCCTTGCAGACTTCTTAACCATTGACATATCCTACCCTTGTTTGTGCCAATTAATCTCTCATTTTTTGCATCCATCACAATATAAATTTTCATTAATATATTCAAAGGAAATTTGAGGCAGCAATTTCCCTCTGATGATTTATAATACAAGCCCCTTGATCTCTGTCCATTGTGACATTTTCTGTGGCTTCTGGGCATGAATGTCTTCTGTTCCCTCTGACTCAGCTACAGGAAAAAATCATCCCATCTTTGAGACTTTTACTCCTAAGGAGATGTGTGTCATTGAGCCAATATGTGGTCTCAGCTTTGTTCACACATTTAATTGCAATTAAACAATCCTTGTACTTTGTTAATAGACTTAATTGGTTAGCAAGAGCAGCAGCTGTAATAGAATTATTTCTCAGATCTATACCAGGAAAAATACTGCTGTCTATTTGTTAGCAGAGTAGAAGGCTCAAGAAGGTTGGGTGGCTTGAATATGAGCAGTGCTGTGAATGCTTTCTGTGAAATCAGTTTATTGATTCATGTCATTACATTTTTGCTGTGAAGCATTTCAAGACAGACCCAAAGCCCACGGTCTTTGTAGATGTGTTGAAAAGTATTTTGCTTTCTAAGCTCAGTAAAATTACTTCTTTTTTTCATTTCATCATTTTTAGGAGCCCACTAGTTTTACTATTAGAATTCCTATTAGAACTAATAGTTTTACTTTTTAATGAATTAACTACAAACATCTAAATTGGTTTTAGTGCATATACTATAGTAGAAATCATAGTAGAAATCTACTCAGGCAATCAACTATATCTCCCCAGCCCTTGACAGAGGAGCTCTTCAAATTTTTGGATGTTTTACTGACATTGGTCAGCGCAGTTAAACAGTTTTTAATTCTGTGCTTCATATTCCTGCTACAGAATATTGAAATAATTTTAAAAATATACTACAGTTTCTGAGACAAAGAGGGTAATGACTGACTAAGAAACAACACTGACATAAAAAAAAAGTTTAATTCATCACAGAAAATGTGCAAGTATAGAAAACACAAGATGTCTCTCATTACATAAGATTAAGAGTAACCATATTTTTCGTTGTTATTCTGCAACTTTTAAGAGATGCTACACTATTAATACTTGTAATTGATCTATAAGAAAACTGCCAGAAACAACTGGATACTTATCTTTGGGTCAATTTGGTCTTCTACAGAAAGATAAAAACTTCTCTCTCCTTTCTTGCTTTTCTTGTTTTTCTTGCTTTTCTTGCCTTTCTTGCTTGCTTTCTTGCTTGCTTGCTTGCTTTCTTGCTTGCTTGCTTGCTTGCTTTTCTTTCTCTCTCTCTAATTTTGCTATGGTAGAGGAGAAAAAGATTAAATCTACATTTTTCTTCTTTTAAGTCTACCATACCACCACATAGGTGATAAACTAGTACTAACCAGTCACATACTGTCAATCCAATGTAGCTTTTTTGCTCGGCATTTTGTTTCATGAAGTTAAGCATAATAAATTAACTTATAAAGGATCTGATTATCATGTACTAGTTCCAGTCCTCCAGCAAAGCAATTTTTGCAATGAGACCAATTCCAATTTGCTGCGTTACACTGTAATCTACAGTGTAGCCAAGTCAGTGGAAATAAATTCCTTTTGCAACCAGTGGAAAAAAAGTGTTGGCCACATTCAGGCATATGGAATATCAAGTGAACGTTTAAAAGAAAAAAAATAAATACAGTGACATGGTATGTAACAATTCTAGTTCATTAATAGCAATAAACTCTGGTAAATCTTCATGAATGCTGGTGCAGTGGTGAGCAATCTCATTTTGTTTATATGGAAATTACTGAAGCACAATATGTATAGGACTGCATAACTTGAAGGGGGGGAATCATATTTTGGAAGTAATTTCATTTTTTCAATATCATTTTGGTTTACATTTAAAAATAAATAAATACATATAATCCCCTCACAGTTCCAAATAGAACTCACTGCAGGAAATACTGGAAGACGGCATTTCAGAAATAAATTGTGATCCCTCTGTCTGAACAACTGGGAAACTGGAGCTCATGTTAGTTCTGTGAATGTTTCAGGCTCTCCAGTAGTGACTAGAATTATCCACAATGAAGGCTGCTTTTGGTACCATAATCATGATTCTAGAATGCTTCAATATCACATAACTCCAAAGTTTTGGGGGCTACTCTTCCTGGAGTCCAAAATCATCAGCCATCTGAAGGTTGTGATTACCTTTTGGTACATGGACTCTCTGTTTGTTCCACATTATCAGTTTCAACTCAACAGCAAAAAATATGGATGCTTTCAGAACCCCTTCAGTTGATTCTGGATGATGTTTAGCTCTGTATGCAGATTTTTCTGCTTTTCTGGACAATTGTGCTATATTTTTGCAGATCTTGGAGGTTCCTAGATTTGGGGACTGAAGCCTCTGGTTTTTGCACAGAAGGGTACCTCTCTGACACTCTGGTCCATACAAAATATCAAGAGAGAAATATAATTCATATGGCTCCAAGTTTTCTTTCGTATTTTCAAAGAAGACCATCGGGCTGAGGAGA
>WEIS01013627.1:0-48424 GCA_013389965.1 Todus mexicanus | reverse complement strand
TAACTTTTTTTTTCCTAAATCATTATTTGGCATGGTCACTGACATCACATGGGCCCTGACATCACATTTCTGAATGTTTTCTGCTTCTTCTATAGTCTCTGAACTGCATGACGGAACTCTTCAATAATCCAATAAACATTTCAACACACCAGCCTTAAAAAAAAAAAAAGGCTGTGAGTCAACTACATGTGTCATTAAGTAATGCTCAGCTGGGCTCAAGGCAATTTCTGATTTTTTAATTACAAGTATATACACATCCATAGGCATTTCCTTTGAATAAAAACCTCATTAAAGAGCTTGCTATATGCCCTTGAGTGAAAATACAGAATCAAACAGTCTAATGGCCATTTAATTTCCCTTTATCCAGTGCCTCCTGTTAATGAGATGCTTTTAAACGTCTTGGACTAGCCAGAAGAAATGCTGAGAGCAAGAACTTGGGTGGAATTCAGGCTGAATTTGTCTCAATCTGGCTGTGGTGTCTCGTAAGTCTACATGTTTGCAGGATCTGGCCTTGAGCATCTAAATAACACCTACCAAGGCAAAACCCGTGTTTTCCCCTCTCCTTCTTGCAGTGATTTAGAGGGCTTCAAATGCCAGCTGGGATGCTGAAGGAGCCCTGACCGCAGCAACGCTGTAACACATGACATATGAGATTTCATCCCCCTCATCAATAAGAATTTGATTATCACATCACTGGAAAAATGCAAAGCTGTCACTGAGGACCTACTGCATCTGAGCACTGAATTAGTCCCAGGGAAAAAAATATAATCAAACCTGCTTCTGAACAGAATCCATGATGTTCTTGAAGTCTAAATCATCATAGTAATTCTCAATTCCTCTTCTAATATTATCGTTCAAAAAGTTGATTGTCTAGAAGGCAAGAGTAAAACAGGATTCATGGGTTAAAGACACCAAAACAAAACTAAAAGAGCAGGCTAATGTGACAAGTATGATTGATGAGCACAAAAAGAATGTTTGGGGTTTTTTTTAAGGAAAACCAAATGCAGGTTAAAAACAAATCATAGCACAGTTGGGCAGGGACCGACCATCAAAAGGAAGCAGCCCCACTGCTGGTTTTGTGTTGAGAAGGGTAAAGAGAGCAACACCTCTCCAGTGAGGTGCTGCTTTGCTGAGACTCTCCAAGCATCTCCCAGAGATGACCCAATTATTCCCAGGCAGGATCTCCCACACTGGGCACTGGGGATCCCTGTCGTCTTTCGGGTGACAGAACAGCGGGCTTGGCACCATGCCCTGGGTGACAAGAACTGACCGTGTCCCTGCTCACCATCTTCCATGAATTTTATTTTCAACTAATTTTATTTCCCTCATTTTATTGTGACTGTCAGATAAAGAGCTTTATTCCACCTTAAGCAGAAAAGAGCGTATCTGCATGTTTTACAGCATTTGTTTTGAGAAATGGGGCAGTGGAGTGGTGGCAGATATAAAACTGTATCTCCTCACCTTGGCGTATTAGAAATTAAATCAACAGAACACATTTAAAGTTTAGAAGATGAGGAAAAAATGAGTATGCAGTTTTCGATATCTAGCACAATCACAGCACAGCAAAAAATGGGGTTAATCATAACCAGAATATAACAACTTTCCTTTCAATCCAGCTGCTAAAATGATCAAAGTTAAATCCTTACAGGTCAGAAAGAAACCTGAAATACACCTACTCAGTTTCCCAGTATTACAAACTTCAACACTTAAAACCAAAACAGAACGAAACGATTATAACACTGGTGATTAGAACTAACATAGGATTTTGCAGGATTATCCTAACGGGGCAGGACAAACGGCAGCAAACGCCGACTACTCCTACACTACCTGGAACACTTCATTTAGACTCGACAGGTTTGAGAAGGAAATAAAGAACGAAACAGGAAAAATCAGTGAGACATGCAAACCAATCAGCATTTAAATAGAGGCTATTACTCTAAGCTGTTATTAAATACCTCCTTTTCTTCCCCATATTAACCCAAACTTCTCCATTAACCTTGTAAAACAAGAAAAGAAACCTGTCCCTGAGCGCAGCAGTCCTGCTCAGGCAGCCAATACACAGCTCCAGAAAATGCTTACGGCACAAACCCCCCAACAATACGTTTTCTTTGTCCAAAAGTCAACGGCAATTCTTCCTCCCCCTCTCAACCATCTTTGGAATTTACTTAATTTTCTGTCAGCCAAATTCTCCGCCCACACTCCTCCATGGGACAGGTTGATTGGCTCACTTCAGATGAGCCTGGTGCTCCCACCGTAATTCAGAATAAATCCTTGTGCAGGGCCAAGGTGACACCTACGGCAACAACCAACAACAGCTTCTAGACACAAAGATAACTCAACCTCTGCTCTCACAAGTCAAGTTCATGACTCTGGCCCAGCATGGAGTAAAAAGAAAGCACTAGCTAGGGAGAACATAAAGCTACTTCAAAATAACAATGAGTTGTTATTTCAAATTTGAAAGACTTGCTTTTTAAAATAAGACATATAACATAGTATGTATGACTTCTTATTGTGGAAATGAGATCGATAGTAGCAGGGAAGGGACAAAAGAGGTCTTACTATTCAGCATCTCCTTTTAATGCTCTTATTTCACCAGCTTATGAAAAAAATAATCAAAGCACAGAAATATAATACTTGCCATAATGAACACATTGATGTTTTAAAGCATTTCTAACAGGAAAAAAATGGTCTGCCGCTTTCTTCTTAGAAAAATTAAGGGGTTTATATAGTTATTAGCATGCTTGTAAATGATGGGGTCTCCTACACAAATTAGTTATGATGCTTACGGATGCAGGCAGGGAAGATGTGTCCTTAGGTAAAGTTAACCATTTTGCCCACTAAACAATAAAGAAGTCTCCAGATCCAACTGGAAATTTGCAAATCTGCAGTCTGAGATCCACATGGTAAACCAGAAAAAAGCACTTTGTAATACATGAAGAGTTGGAAACTTGTTTTGCCTGTATTGTATATTCTTAGTTACTAGATTTTTTTTCTAGATTCTTTAACCTAGAATTCATCTCCAGAACAGAGGTGGCCAATCCCACCCAGCCCTGAACCTTAAAGACTCTGAAAAGTCTGGACCTGCCTTCAGACTTCCATTTGCTAGTGCTCAGGTGACAACTGTAACCCCTTTTATCTGCTCAGTAGTATAGCTGTAACTTCATGGATTCTGAGCAACGTTCCTGGTGATCTAAACCTCAGCTCAAGGCTGAGGGGCTCACCTGGTTTCTGAAGATCAGGGCCACCACTCCACCAGTCAGCTCAATCAGCAAGCAGATACCAAGAATGTACATGAACTGCAGAAAAACAATTTTAAGTGAGGTCTTCAACAGAACAAATCCCAATTACTCTTTCAATTAGCGTCCTTAAATCTGTAATGTGCAATTGCCAACATACTTGGCTTTCTGCATGTGACATGTCATTTTACAGAAATATATTAAAATTACGGGATTTTTCTTCTAAAACTGTTCCTGTCAGAAGCAAGCTTTTTTCCCTCACTTGAGTCATTCTGGGGTTTGCCCAATTGGTAAATGCATTATTTTTCTGCTTTGGATGGACTCAAACCCCAAAATTCACTGATCATGCCAAGATACTTCTCTCCGTAACTGCATCCCAGAGAAGCATATTGATGGACTGCTACAAACCACACTGAACTTTGTTTTTATGCTTTCTGCAAAACCAGTACTTACCTGGGGTTGTAGTCATCTAGTCAATGACCTTTAAAGGTCCCTTCCAATTCAAACCATTCTGTGATTCTATGATTATACCTGTCAGCTTTCCTTTCTTGGGAAAAGCAGTGCTTTAAGATAACCCAAAGTACCTTCTACTAAACTGCCAGCGTTAAATCCAAGTAAAATTCTGGGCTTGATACCTTTCAGAGTGTTGCTTCAGGAAAGGGAACTGAGCTGTACTGTGTTAGCAACCCAGCAGAGCGTAGAGGCTGCACGATGGGCGCTAACACGGGAAGAAAAATTACCTTTGCTAGCTCTCTATTTATTTATTAATGTTGTGTATATATACATGCTCACTCACCCACAACCACAACATATGCATCTGTGACTACTTATCAAAGTGCATGCAAGATACGAGTAATATGAGGAAATCCATAGCAACATCAGGAGATAGTGGCGACGTGCCAGTACTTGAAATGTTTTTCCAGCTCAAAGGGCTCTTCAGGCATAAAAGATGGCTGTTTTGCAAATTTAGGTCTGCTTCTTACTAAACAACTTCATCAGCAACGAAGTTTTACAATTGCTCATCTGAAAATAATCTCTAATTCTCTGCCCCAAAAGCCGGTTTAATTTCTGTGCTATCCAGTGTCACTAATTCACAAGGTAGACTTCTTTTCTCCTGCCAAATTTGGAATCAGACTGAGAAGCAGACATCAGGGACTTTCTTCACTTAAATACTCTACCAGATTTGCTACCACAGTGGGAACAGAAAGTGTCCTCGGCATCACATGAGGACACACCACCACACTCAAGAGTGAAAGAAGCCACCACCTAAGGACAGACTCTCAGTAAAATTCCAGCCTAATTTCAAAATCCACAGCTACTTCCTGCTTTGTCCTACAGAAGACACCACATATTTAGCATTTCTTTAGACCGGATTGACATGAAGATGAAAATTACATTTTTGCACTTACTTTTAATTAGCCATATGTACAACTTCCATCTGCAACCACAGTGTGATACAGGAAGTTCCCTAAAATTTCCCCTTTCCGAGGCACTGGAGAAAAACCCTGTGTCCCTTTCATTTCCCCCTCAAGGTCCTTCTCTTGAAGTCCTGTATGCTCATATTCCACTCCCCAGCCAAAAGCAGACAGACCCCAGCCAGCACCAGCCTGAGGGATGTCAACCTGACCTGGGGCTTCCTCAGGGCTGAATTAAGAAGCGTTTTGAGAACCATCAGAGACAGCAGCTCATCTCTGCACTTACTGTCTCATCAAGCAGGTTCACAGCTTTAGGAAATCCCCCATACTGATGGGGGAAGCTGCAGCAAGACTTTGCCCTTTCCTTCAGTCAAGGGAGTATTTCCTCTCCTCCAACACAGCTCCCCTAAGCAGGGCACGTGCCTATGGTATGGCCAGACCAGCAAAAAAGCAGGTACTGTGGTGCCAGGCTAGCGTCAAATGGTATGTCAACAGCTGAGTTTGCACAAGATCCGCAGCAGCTGATAATAATTCCCACTCCTGGTTGTTTTCCATAAAGCCCTTAACTATTAGAAAGATGGTTTTCTCAGCACTGGGCTCACTCTTGCCCATCCTGTCACTGGCAAGATGAAATACTGCTGCTCCCTGAGGGAGGGACATCCATAGACCACAGTTAGGGGGGACCATGACCGTAAAGCAGTTTCAGATTTAGTTAGAATCAATAAAGCCACTTCAGTAAAATATTTTTCAATGCACATATAATTATGGGTTTGAGTTCCAGTGATGCTGAAAAGCAAAAGTAACGAGGCTTAAAAATCAAGAATAAAATCCCCAACACTTACTGCTTGAAGAAGGCATAAATTGTCTCTTAAAGAAGCCAGTACACCCACAAAAGATACAAGGAACATTATAATACCCAGAAGTATTAAAATAATTGCTGGGGCTAGAAAGGCACTTTCTAGAGTTTTGTACTTCTGTCTTTCAACTTCTGCATAAATCCCAACTGCGAGGACAAGGGCTCCGATCACCTGAAACAGAAAAGATAATAGCACAGATGTTATTCTTTCTCCTAGTAAACACAGAGACGACATTTTGCGAGTACACACGATCCTGCAACGACTCACTTCAGAATTAATTATAAACAATGAAACTCTCAAATCAGAAGTTTGGATTTTAAAAACCCCAACAAAACACCAAAGGAAAAAACACCAAAAAGACCAGGAAAGGGAAAAGCTGAGTTAGGGGGAAAAAAAAAATCACAACGAGATTTTTTCATCTCAAAACCATATTTAATAATGTTTTAACATTCTGGGAGTTAAACAAACTCAAGCATACATCACTGGTTGAAATGTAATTAATTACTCATCTGAGATCACGTATATTACATACACTAGCAAATGCCATGGCATTAATGTTCCTCCTTCGCATGCCTGTCTGTCCCTCCCTCTGTGTATGTGTGTGTGTGTGTATATATATATTTCCCTAACACAACACGATTTCTAAACCAGTCTGCAATCAACAGCTTACATATCCCTTCCTGTCAGCTCCTATTGTATTTAGGCTTAGTAAATACAGTCAGGAGTATCCTCTACCTGCATTTCCTCCTGCCTTTGGAGGAAATACTCCCAATTAAAAAAAACCAACAAAACAACCAACAACAAACCACAAAACAAAAAAACCCTGCAAGTTTGAAATTACACCCCTTTCTTGAACACTAGCAGGTAAAGCTGACAAGTGAAGCAAGAAGTAATGTATTTCATTTAACAAGGTAAAGATATTTCAATGAAAATAATTGCAGCTGAGTCAAAATCATTCAGTATTAAACCTACGGCATGCTGCAAGTCGCTTTGAATTACGCGGAATTTGAATAAATAAATAGAATAGCCCACAACACCTAGTCACGAAAATTGCACTGGAAAAAACTTTACTGCTGATTCCAGCAGCCAGGCATATCCTCAGGACCAGCCTAGATCCAGATCAATCATTTTGGCAACCTGATAAACAGTGTTCCCCTTTTCCGACCCGACATTCCAGCAGTAACCCTGAGGCTGCTCCCTGCAAGTCACATGTCTTAACTATAAGACCCTTTTTGATCTCCAGTGGTATATCCCAGACAAAGATCTAGACTGGCACAGGACGTGCCTAATTCTAAGATCATGAGTCCAACACCTTAAATGTTGTTTTAATTATGGGTTATCTTAAAATAAATAAGAACTTCCTGGAAATTGTTGATTTCCTGCAGTAAAAATAAAGAATTCAAAGGACATTACATGAGGAATGCCACCAAGTTGTATGTTCATCCATAAAAATAAATACACTGAAGGCATTAAAAAAGCCACTTAAAATTTTACAGAGTAAGTCTCCCTCTGACAATTTCAGAAATTGCACTAATTATGGAAGGCAGAAGAGAAAATACGATGGATAAATAACAGGTATCTAAATTTACCATTAATATGTTTCTACTGTGAAAATGTAATTACTTTTTTATAACTAAATGGTTGATTTGCAGTGTTTGCTTTACTCTTTAAAATATTCAGTGGCTTGAGTAATATATTACTTTTCAAGAAGACAACAAAAAAATCTGCTAACAATGTTTAAACACAACAATTGAGGAAAGTCTCAGAACCATACAAAATAATTACAGAACATAAAATTGGCCACTGTACGTGGATATGTTATTTGGGAGTTCTAGCATTATTATTTAAAACTAAAAATAAACCCCAAACCTAAACAGCTGATCCCTTTATGTCCAGACTGCATTTACCCTGCTCAGAAAGCAGCAGATAATACAACTTAAAGACAGACCCTCCCACAAACGCTAAAGCACTATTAACAAGCTCAACATTTGCCTGGTAGATTCTTTGTTTAGAAAATTATAAAAACAACAAAACAAACAAGCAAAAAAACACTGGACATAAACAAAGGGATTAAAGCTTGTTGGGGATTTCTCTGAATTTCAGAAGCTGCTGTTTCAAGACTAGAACCTTCACAGAAATGTCTTTCTTAGCCCTAGTTTCCTCATCAAAACATTCAGTTTAGAGTGGTCTTTAGTTTTTAAAGATTCAAAGGTGCCTGTGAGTAATAGGAGATCCATTTCCACCTCAAGAGTTTAAGATATATAGATACATTTTATATACGTATGTATCTTCATCCCCTTCCATGTGCATTTTGCTCACACACCCTCCAAGATCACTTCTAGCATTTCAAGTGTACAAGAAACTTCAGTCCTGCCTTTTGTTTTCCAAAACCAGCTTGGCTCTAAAAAAAGCCACGCCAAATTTCCCCTCCAAATTCCCCCACCCCCTTACATATTTCACTGCTCCAAGGACCAAGGACTGCAAATGGTAGCACGCAGAGGGCATGTGTCATAGGGAGGCTTCACGCTGCCTTTCAAACCCTGCTCTGCCAGGATTTGAAAAGCATCAGCTAACACACAAAAAACTTCAATTGACCTATTGTATAGTAAACACACATAAGCATCCCAAGATTTATACAGATTTTGAAGCATAAAAATCTACTACAGGGGAAAAAACCTCACCTGAGTACACAATTAAAATCCTCATTCCTTACAAGCAGGATATATGCTTTTATTATCCTCTTCTTAAGCATTGAATAAAACTCTTTTAAGCCTTTAATATGGTCAAGTCAATATCAGTTATTATTTATACCAAGCAGATGTCCTAGTTCAGCAAGCATCCCACAGATATCTCTTCTCCAGGACTGTGCTCTCCCTTCCTGTGACCAGGCGTGGAAATGCAGCTTTTACGTAGGTAGCCCACCAATATACGCACTGTTTACATCCTGCATCCTTCACAACAGCTCTCCACTTGGCAATTCATGCTCTGTCCACAGGAAAAAATCTACTGGCCTTCACTCACCCGAAATGAGACACTCGCATCAAATGAGATACACCAGTGAACACCAGGGATTTTTTTCTGGGGCTTTTCTACATGCAGAAGTTGCTTTCCCAAGAGAGAGGAAAAGCATTTATTTATAAGTAGTGGGTTTAGCCCTGTATTTACAATACTCAAAATAAAATGCTCGCTTAACAACAGCACCTTCTGTTTAAAATGCTGGATGCTGGTTCAGCCAGGCGATAAAAATTACATTATAGCCTCATTCATCAGCAAAACAGTTAGTTGGCTGAGAAAGTTGGTGATGAGTAGTTTTTTAAAAAGGCCTGAGTGATGTGGGAAGCAGCGACAGGGCCTGTAGCAAATGTCCCCTCTGGCACTCCCAGCAATGCTTTCATTTCCTTTCTGCTTTTTGGTACGGCTAGTATTTAGTTCCTGGTGATATTAAGCAATCCTGGATGTTCCATCCTTCACAAGTGTACTGGAAGAACAGCAGCAGCAGGGAGGAAACTGAATGGTTTCAGCATCCCATACAAAGTCAAAACCCAAAAAAGCATCAGAATACAAATCACCCAAAATTTAAGCAAGCCAACTCTCCCCAGCCAAATTTTACTTCCATTTACACCAATTAGGAAAAAAAAAAAAAAGGTAGTAAAACTAACGCAGCCGAATGAAGAACCAACTCGGTGATATTTAGGGATAATGAGATCTGCTTCACTAAGCTAGAATAAAAGAAAATTTAAAGAGAGAAGCCCACGCGCCATGCCTCACACAATACAGCGAGTGTTTAGCCTGAACGCCGGGAGCCCGCTGCCCAGCGCCAGCCTTCCTGAAAGCAAACGCTGCCAGCCCCCATCCTTCCCCTTCCCACAGCCCCCATCATGCCTGCCACCCTCCTACCCACCCAGAGCAAATCATCTCCCCAGCACAGCTGACAAACAGAAGCTCTTGGTTATAAACAAGAGTCAGAGCGTTGAAAATCCAGAGCGAGCAACTACAAACAGTAAATAAAATCCTCAGGCTGCTTAAAAGAGTCTTTGTCCTCCAGGGACTCTCAGAGAAACATTTCAGAAGGGCCCTTTTTCTGCTACTAGATTTAATTTCTACATCCCACCAGCAAGGCCTACGGAAAATGTGAAGTAGACAAAGTGCACGGTCCTTCATGAAGGACATGCTGAAAAAAAAAAAGGCTTTGAAAAAGCATGCAACAAATGCCCCTTCTCTGAAAATCACACCTGCGAAATAGCTGCTGTGGAGTAAGGCAGAAGACTTCAGGAACCTAAACCCAAGGGTTTTCCCAGTCTGCTAAAACAGACAAGAGATATCCAGGCTCCCAGAAAGTCTAAATTACACTCAAACACTTTGCATCTCACTTTCCCTTCATCCTTGAATCACAGTTTTAATCAGACACCTACTATCAAGCCTGGTGGACCTAAACCTCTTCTACTACGCCAACACACCAAAAGCTGTATGTTCCCACCTTATAAATACCACGTTTGCTAAGATAGCAACACAGATCAGCAAAATAGGAGTTTAAGCGATGTTTAAACTGAAGGAGCCCACCTAAGCATCTCATACACCAGCAGTGCCTGAAGCCAGCACAGGCAGACACCATCGCCTCAGTATCCCAGCCCCTGAGAAAGAATCTTTTAAAATCGTGGTCCTTTCAAGGAGCCCTGACGTCTCCTTCCAGCTTGAGGGGTGCCTGGTCAGGGCGAATTTGCCACCTTTAAGAAGTCAGCAGGAACAGGCAGCGATTTTATCGCTTTCAGGAGACAGCACGTGGGTTTACCTGACACCCAGCTGAGGATGGCAAGCATGACACACCTTGAAGTCCTAAAGCTTCGCAGTATCGCCTCACCAAGGCTCAGAAAAGGAAATAAATATCCTATATACCGATAAATGACTTAGTAGGGGCAAAGGCTTTATTTGCCCAGCTCCCCTCGGGGTGAAAAAAAAAAAAAAGCAGCAGCATTTTAATAGCCGCATAAACGATTTTCAGCAACCAAACTTTCAACCCCTGCGAGTCGCCATCCGCCAGAACCAGTTTGCCAGTCCCTAGGGCAGGCCAGGGCGCTGCACTCACAGCTACAGGTGTGCCAAACCCCAGCGCCAGGCGTGGGAAGGACCCCCCCGCCCCACCCCCCGCGTGGGCAGCCCCCGACTCACCCAGAAGGTGGTGGAGTAGATGATGAGGGTGAGCTTGAGGCAGAGGTAGGAGAACCGCCCGCAGTACCGCACTTGCTCCGCGTCCCCCGCCGCCATCCTCCCGCCCCGCAGCACCTGCTGCCACCGCCCGCACCCTCCGTCCCTCCCTCCGTTGCTCCGTCCCTCCCTCCGTTGGCGGCGCCGCCCGCCCCTTCCCGGGGGCCGGAGGCAGCGGCCGCCCCGTCGGGCGGGTCCGGGTCGCCGCCGCTTCCGGGAGCGGCTTAGGGAGGGTCGGTCCGTCGGGTGAGATTTGGGGCGGCGGGAGGAAGCTTCGAAACGTTCCCGGCTGCAGCTGCTGCTTCATCGGTTTTTTCATTTATTTATTTATTTTTATTTATTTATTTTGCGCAGTTTCGTTCACCGAGCTGCCGAGGGGCTGCTCCCGAGGGGCTGAGCCCGCAGCTGGAGGCGGCAGAAAAATAAAGACCTCTCTCCTCAGGCGGCCTCCTAAGGGCCGCTGCCGGAGCCCAGAGCCAGGCACCCAGCTGCAAACCTAGGCAGTTTTAAGAGAAAAATAACACAGTCGCGAAGCTGCTGCCCGGGTGCTGAGTGTTTTGGTGAACGGGGAGTAAACACCGCGAAGCAGAAGCCCTGAGCTCCGCAGTAGCACCGCTGAACAGTACCACGGCCTTTCACAGTACCACAGTATCACCCAGGTTGGAAAAGACCTAAAAGATCATCTGATCCAACCTTTAACTCTATTACCCCTAAGACATATCCCTAAGCACCTCATCTATACACCCTTTAAATGCTTTATACCTTTCATTATGACACGCCATGCTGTCACGCAAGTGCAACAGGGAGCAGGCACAGTGCCCTGGCCGCCCTTTCTGCCAATGCAGGCGCTTATCTGCGTCCCGCTGCCCCGACAGTGGGTCAGTGTTGGGTCTTAGGCTGCGATCATGAACTGCAAATGCCATTCAGGCCTATGAGATGAAATAAGCCCTTTCACACTGCACTCCTGTCCCACAAAAGGACTATTTTCCTCTGGGGATAAAAAAAATCTCATTCAAAGTGGCAGACAACTGTCACAGAGTTGGTTGTTGCATCCTGGCCCAGAGCAGGGCAGACAGCATTGAAAATCAGTGTCTGGCATCGCAGATGAAGTGCGGTAGCATTTCTTCTTAAGTTACCTTGCAAAGAGGCCATGGAAAACCTCCGAGTTCTGTATATCATCAGTCACACATCATTTTGTTAGGTAAACACAATAAACCAGTAGTTGTTACCAAAACCTCTTTTATAAAGCCAAAAAAATATCTCTGGATAATTCTATTACAAAAGCACCGTTGCTTTTGCATGCGGTGCTAAACTCCGCTTCTGGGAAACAAATAGTGCAGCCCCAGTCCCTGCCAGCAATACATACATATATGACAATAATACGTAATACAATGTCCTAGATCATTCTTCTCCTAAAATATCAACAACTTCAGTTTTGAGACAAATTTGCAAATACTCCTGACACCAACGGTGTGCAGGCTGGAGATCACATCACATACCGTGTAAGCACTGGGAATTAGAGTCTTCATGTCTCACGGGCATCGTTCACATCCAAACGCATTCCTGTCACGCTTTTTTCCTCATTTGTGTATTTAACTAAAGTCATAGTTTCGGTTTGTCTTGCCTTGTCACTTGTGATCTGATTTCTGCTAATAAAATTTTGGGGAATGAGAGTCTGGATGGGGACACCGACTAAAAGGAGTGTCCATTTTCCTGTTTTCCTTCTGAACTGAGCCAATACGTCAAAACAGGTCCCTGTTTTGAAGCTGTATGAAACTAACCGAATAATCCTTTTCTTTGTCTGAATCCCAGACTTTGTCTAGACAATGAAATGGCAAGATTTCTTGATGCAATTAGTACTGTTCAGCAGCTAACGGTGGTTTAAAATAAGATGTTATGGATTGCCTGTGGTGCTGAGGGTTCTGCTTGGTTGTGCTCTCTCCATCTCAGCCCGACGCAGCATAGAGGTGAATTCTTACAGCTGTGGGTTTGGCATCTCTACTAGCATCAAGGCAGATTGTGCATTACAACATCTGCTCCTGAGGCCAACCGTGGGCTCAGCTAGTGATAGTTTTGTTCATGTTAAGGATCAGTGACATGCACATTTCCTCCCTCACCTCCGGGACTACCAGGGTTGTTTCCCATGTGTACCAGGCATGGTAGATCCCATGGGCAGTCTTCAAAAGCCATAGTCTGCACAGTGCTTGACCCAGGGCTTTAGGAGATCTGCAGAAAAGGAAAGTGAACCCACAGCTAGTCCTGCACCAAGGTGTGTCAGAAAGACCCTGAGCTTTTCAGAGCTACCAAAAACATTTTTGTTGCTTTCCTCCAGCCCATAACTGGCTGATAAATCTGCGGTCTGGCTGAACATTGCCCCACCCAAGGTGGATGCCCATGGTCCTCACGTTCCACTCTCAGAGCTGTTCCCTGGACAAAGATCCTTCCTCCCAAAGCAGAGTCCAACATGCAATACACTTAAAGCCTCTGTTGCCTGTATTACCATGTATTATTTATTCAAAACACAAAATACACCTTATTCATCCTTTCTGACCTTTCAGACTCGCATCTTTTGTTTGCATCTCTCACCCTTTGCTCAGGCATCGGTGACTCAGCACAGTAACATTTGGCCTTGAACAATCCTGCCCATAATAAATACAACAGCAGAAACCAGACAAACCCAAACTCCTTTCAGATAGTCCCTTTCCTTGGTATAATCCTAAAATCACTGGAGAGGCAGGTTTTGCTCACAGTCCCAGGCAAGCGCAACTTTCCTGAGGAATTTGCAACTTGCTTTAGTAGAAAATTGCTCCAGTTTGCAGGTCAAAGGGCTGATAGCACATACTACATCACTGGCCAGGCTCCAGGATGATAACCTTGTTACTGCACAACCTGTAAATGAAAAAAAAAAAGTGTGGGTGTGTATAAAATGAAAGCAAGTCCCCACTGACTTGTATGATGAAATGTTGACCAAAGGGTGGCTGCTTTCTGATTATCAACCGAGTTAACAGATGAGTGACTAGGGAAGATGGTTCAGAAGAAAGTTCCTGGGAGATGTGGGCGCCCTGACCATCTTTAAAACCAGACAAAAGAGGCTATGGTTTCACCACTGAAACATCAAAAATTACAGTCCTTTCTATAAGTGCTTGCTTATATTCTGCTTTCTGTAACAAAGACTGATAAAGCACTTCAGTTGCGCTCTCAGCTAAACATATGGAGGTTCTTGCCCATATTCTCCTTGGGATTTGAAAAGATTCGAGCAAGCCAAAGGAAAAAAAAAAAACAACAAACAAAAAACATCTGAAGAACACTGTTAGCTGTTGAATTCATATTGCAAATCAGGAACAGCTTTCCTGGACTGCATACAGAAAGTGGAAGGTTCATAAGCTGTTTAATGAGGTGTGAGTGCAAGACTTTTAGAAGCCTCAAACAGCTTTGCAATGCACATGATAAGCTATGTGCAAGTGTATTTTTGCACTTTCTGGGTAAGGCAGTGAGTGGCATTAGCTGCAGGGAAGCCCGTCATGAGGAGGATATTGCGTGTAGAACTACAGGTAATAATTTTTTTAAAAACATTTGGATAAATACTGTCTGAGAGAAGGCCTGCTTTAGAGAGTTGCTGTGGTTAGGTGATGGCTTAACTGAAGGCTGCCTCCAGAAACTAATGAAGCAAGGAAAGAGTCCAGGTTGAGCTGGTGGAAAGGACCCCCGAACTGATAAATACTGTCCTGTTACAGAGGAGCTTAGCACAGCTGCAGCTCCAGAAACTAGGGAAGCTAGAAAACCACTACCATAATTTCAGTATCAAAAAATAGGGTTTAATACCTGAAATGCCCCTTGTTCAGCCCCTCAGCATCATGGAGCTTGGAGGCTGGGAGCTGAGGTTCCTCTGGATGTTTCTGTGCTAGAGAGCAGCTGGAGAAGGATTGCTGGAGCTCTGGATGTTTCTGTGCTAGAGAGCAGCTGGAGACGGATTGCTGGAGCTCTGGACGAGACCCTGGATGCCAGCTTCCTACTGAAGCCTTATTAGAAGTCCCAGCTCAGGTCTGGCTTTCACAAATACCTCTCTCCAGGCATTATTTGTTGCCGAGCCTTCAAGCACCAACAGGGCATGTTGCTGTAATTTAAATAAACTGAATCATACCAAATCTAAACATGTCTGGTCAAATCATATTATACAGGGCAGTCAGCATTAAGTAAAATGCATTAAAAATGCAGATAAGCCTCCAAAAAAGTTGGAGAGAGTAAGACCACCTTGCTAAAATGGCACCGAGTATGTCTTGTTTCTTCCTACAAGAGTTCACAGGAAGCCAGGGAGGGTCCTGGAAGCGCAAGGATTGCTAGAATGGTAAACCTGGCAGAGTAGCCACCCTTGAATTTAAGCCTGTAAACCCCTGATAAAGCAGCACATCCATTTCAGAGGTTATTTCAAAACAAATGGAGAGGTGAGGAAAAAAAGAGAAGTTTCAAGTACCTCTTTGCCATGTTCTGTTTGATGTCAAGTTGGTTGTTTAGTTTTTGCCTGTGTGAGTCTCCACCTCCTTTCAAAGTTCCCTTAAAACCTGTGGAGGATTTATCCCAGTGCAGCTCCTGCCTCGCATTTCACAGTTACACAGGCGAAGCAATCTGAATGTCCTCAGTCCCGCTGCAGAGGATTCAGGTACCTGGTGACTTGGAAACCTGCTGCCCTGAAAAAGAAGGATTTTCACTCGGATCGAAGAGTTCTCTGCCTTGGTATTTCCATTTATATTTTCTTGGCCCTAAAAATACTCTAAAGGAAGACATCACCTGTCACTGACCTGGAAACATCTTCCTCTCTTCCCTTTTTTTTTTTATTTTGTTTTTTGAGGAAAAGAAGAAATTGAAGGAGAAGAGTTGTTCTCCTCTCTTCACTCTTCAGGTGTAGGTTATAATGCCAGGCAAGGAGGCAGCCCTCGGTATTGCTCATCTCCTCCTGGAACTGCATTGCATCACTTGGAAAACAGGACGAGAGGACACCAGCCATATCATTCTGATGTCTTTCTCTTGGCACTAAGTTATGTGCATGGGGATTCAGAACACCAGGATCTACTGCAAGAAAATGAGCAGATGCCAGAAAATTTTATTTTATGCTTAGCCAAAGAGAAAACCATGAGCACATTTTCCATTTTAAATGCTAGCAACATTTTGCAGGCTGACTCCCTTGAGGACAGCGGTAACTGGACGGCGATAACCCAGTTTACCCAGCCGGGATGGCAAATCGCTTTGTGGGCTATCACCTATTCCTTCATCGTTATCACATCCATCATTGGCAATGTCACCATCATCTGGATTATCCTTGCACACAGGAGAATGAGGACTGCTACCAATTACTTTATTGTTAACTTGGCTCTTTCAGATTTGCTGATGTCTGCTTTCAACACCATCTTCAATTTTATTTACGCCAGTCACAACGTCTGGTATTTTGGTGAGGAATTCTGCAGGTTTCAGAACTGGTTCCCCATCACTGCAATGTTTGTGAGCATTTACTCCATGACAGCCGTGGCTGCAGAGAGGTAAGAGGCGAATGAAGATGATAAGGTCCAAAAAGTCCACTGTAAGTTATAAAAAAGAATTGCAATACTGGGTGCAATTGGCCCCCACCTACCATGTCAGGTGCCTTATCAGCAAAATGGGAGGGATGCCAGGCAAACAGGGGTTAGATACTAGCTATAGCATGAAAGGAAGGCTCTTTCTGTCTCATCTCTGGTCTGAATCACACAGAAATGTGTAATGAGTGGAAGTGGCTGGTATTTTATTGTTTCCACATCACCAATCATAAATTGTTTCCCAGTCATCCTGCAAACTCATTTTTGTAAATTGTGAGAAGGACCCCTCGTTTGGACAGAGCTGGAGCAACACGAATATGCTGCAGGATGCTGAAAGCATCACCATCAGCATCCACAATCCCACTTGTGAGTCAGCTTAACCACCAGAAGTAATAGGAACTGGATCAGAAAAGGCAGGCTGCTCCAATAGTTCACAAGAAAGACTTACTCCAAGAGGGAGGAAAGTAATTACAGTGCTTTTGTTTGACTTCTGAGGTAATTTGGTATTTTCATAATACTCTTTCATATCTGCCAAGTCTCTTTTACTCAAGCTTGAATTTGTGCAGTCTGGATGTGTTTACAGCTCATTGCTAAGTAGTATGATGAGGTTTTTCTTTTTACTAGAAAGTGGCCAAAAGTCCATGGGAATTTCCTCTCTTAATGGCAATGACATGTAGAAGAAGTAGAGGAGGTTAAGCTCCCTTGTAGCCTCTCTGCTCTTCTTCCCTCCATCCTTCCCATCTTCCTTCAATTTCTTCCACTCTCTGCATAGCACTGAGAACACCTGTGTCTTCTCCATCCTATATCCCTGCTGCAAACCCATATCAAGGTCTTCCTGGGCAGCAGGACATGGCATCCAGAAATACCTGCCGGCTCTTTATCAAGCCCTCCTGTTGACTTTGCAGTTTCCTTCAGACTTCCTCCATTCGTTATCAAATGCACATATCTGTGACACCCCAGCTCCCTCGGGAGCAGAGCCAGCATCCCTCTGGAGCCATCCGAAAAGCATTGCTCTGTGAGTCACCGACGTTGCTTTTGTAACTCCTGCCCCTGCTCGCAGCTCAGCTCACCCCAGCACACGCAGGGAAGCACGCGATAGACAGATAAAATCAGATAAACAAACTAGCAGGGAAAAGGTGGCTTTGCTCCGTGTGGGAGCTGGGGATGTGGCGCAGGCCAGAGCAGCAGCCCCTGCAGCCGCTGGAAGGATCGCTAATAAGCACAGGGATGAGCAGTGGGTTTATCAGCTTGCAGTTGTCCAGATGAAAGCAAATCCCTACTTAGAAGCAATGGCAGCTCAGTTTTAGACTCAAATACTCTTTTACTGTTCCTGGCTTTAAGTCAGGGGTTGTTGGTAACTGCTATTTTATACACGTGATCTGCAACGAATTTTTTTAAAATTACTTTTTGTTTTAAATAAATCCATTTCAGCCTATCCTCATGTCTATTTAACTCTCATCCCCTGAGGACTTTTGGTGAAAGTACCTATACAGCCAAAATCTCTTCAGTCATGTGGCACAGATCAGACAGAAAACTTGGCATCTCCCTGCAAACCATATTTAGCTATTCTTTGCTTAACCTTAAAATAGATCTTGACACTGTCTCCTGGAAACTTGCACCTTCCATATATTGTTATGAGAACTTGCATCCACTTGGGCTCCGTTGTTTAACTTTGATAAAACAGTGTCTTTTGAACTGGTTTGTTGTAAGGAAGGAGGCTAAGAAGTGACATCTCTACAAATCGCCTTTGTCTGCCATGGAAAAAAGGCTCTGGTTTAGGACCACTCTGTTTCCCCATTTCAAGCTGCTCTGTGTACCGGAGCAGCTGTTTCCACATCACGCTGCACAGCACTCTAGGCAGAAATGTAATCTATCAGCTCAAGTTTCACACTCCAGAGAGCAAAGTTTCCTAGGCCCTCTCCAGAAAGCATACAAGACTGTCTGAAATTCAACTTGTCTGCAAGGGGTGAGGACCAGAGGAAAGATGCTAGGAGCATGGTCCCAGCATCCTGGCATGTCACAGGGAGCGGGGCATGGAGAGAGAGCACAAGGAGCATGAGCATGGGGTAGCAAAGGCAGCCCTGCCACACAGCACGAGTGGCCAGATCTCAGTGGATTCAGTCAATCTCCCAACTGGCTAAAAGCACTGCTCCTGAAAGCTGAGAAAGTCTCCACCCAGAGCCCTGTAATACCTTTGGTATCTGCAACACAGGCTGCTGCAACAGCAAGCAAGTGGCAATATTTATACCTGGAACTTGCCGTTCACTGAGCACCACAGATCGTAAATTTGAGCACTTCTGTGGGGCAACTATTCTGGAGAATATTCACCACTTGATTCTTCCCTGACCAGATTTGAGTGTCGTGTCATACTACTGACAACAACCTAAAAAGCAAGCTGGGGTGAAAATTTTATATCTAAATAAGGCTCTGCTACTGTGCAGCTCTGGCTTATTAACTGCGCCCTGTCCATGCACCCACCTTCTATCCTGCAGCAGCAGCCAGGCAGAGCTCCCTCCCCGCAGCCTGGCGAAGACACATCACAGACTTTGTCAGATTTTCACTAGGAAAACTGGGAGGCAATTGGCATTTTCCACTCTATTTTGCCTTTGTAACAACCATGACAAAGAGTATGGAAAGCATGACAAGAAATGCATAATTGATTATGTACTCCTTACGATATCATGCACTGCTACACGGGAAACTTAAAACCAGTGAGAGCCCCAGGCTTGCAAGTAATCTAATAGTCAGATATGCCATGAGGGCTCTGAGCAGGTGTGGGACGAAAGGGTTGGCTGTTCCCTTCCCCAGAAAGAACAAGGGCTCCAGCATTCATGGGCAGAGGTGGATGGCACAAGAGTTTTCCATGGCTAAAAAGCAGTGGGGAAAACCTCAGGATAAAGGATACTCAAACCCACAGTGATAATACGGGGCATCAGAGAGGTTGATGGAATTAGGGGGAAACAGAGTGTTTGGAGGGTTTTTGGGGGGTAGAGGAAGGAGAAAATGGCACAGTATTAATCAGTGCATAACTCCAAACTAACACTGACAGTTCACAGCACGGAATTTCAGACCAAACACATAAAGTATTTGAAAAACTCATTTAAAAAAGATTAAAAAATAAGAAAAAATTCAGAGGAAGGAGAACGTTTGCAAAGGCCATAAGCAGAAGGCATAGATGACTGCTTCCTCCACACTTCAGAAGCATTCTGCCCTAAGACTCACAATCATTCTCTTCAGAAACAATTTAGCTCCTTTTAATTGTTTATAGCCTGGAACCTATCAAAACGTCTCTATAAATAAAACCTCCTGTACTATCCTGGTGAGTTTTTACCCTTGCCGTATTTGTTATACAGTTTACCAATGCAACTGTAAAAGTGTTACCTGTTTTTCTTGCAGGTATGTGGCAATAATTCACCCCTTCAAGCCCAGGCTCTCTGCTGGAAGCACCAAGGTCATCATAGCAATAATCTGGCTGGTGGCATTTGGGCTCGCCTTCCCACAGTGCTTCTATGCCGAGATCATGATGGACAACGGAACGACGAAATGCATCGTCGTCTGGCCCGATGATGTTGGATCCAAGCACCAGCTCACGTAAGAGAAACAAGAAAACTCCCAATTTGTGCAAAAGTTAATTAGGAAATTCATTGCGTCTCCAAACTTGGCTGCAGGCAGTACTGGGAGAGAGGGCAGGGGGGAACCATGAGGCAGGGGAACTTGGGTCTGGTACAGCCCATCTAAGCTCAGTTTAAGCCAGCTGTGGAAAAAGCTGCCAGGTGATCATGACTCAGGGTGGAGAAGGTTGATGCACCATCCTGCCCTGCTTTGAAAACTGGTTATGAGATCTAGAAACCTGAGATACAAGGCTCAATGGATTTAAGAGAACCCAGTACGAAAAGTCTCTAAACTAGCAGTAAATCCTGCTTCCAAATATTGTGGATTTTCTCCCTCTGTCAGGCAGGAAGAAGCTGGGTATCTTTTATGCTGAGAAGCCACATAATTAGCTAAAAATTATGCTGCTCTTTGTGGGGAAAAAGGAAACCCAACAAAAAAAACCCAAAGCCAACAAATAACCCCCTGAAGAGCATATTTCTAACATCCTAAGATTTTATAGATTGAGTTTTCTGGGCACACATCTGCGCTCCCAACCCTTGCAGCAATTTCCTCCTGCTTTACAGGAAGATTGTTCAGCCAGATGAAACAAGCCATACCCTGCATTTAGGGGATCTGCTGCAATTAATCATTATTCAAAGCATGTGATATGCAGAGCAGTTTGAGAAATTTATCAAGTAAAACATATTTGTAGCAATGGAAGAACTGTGGAAAAGGAACAAATCGATTAACAAAATGGAAACGATTTTTCAAACCAAAATCAAGTGCTAAACTCCCCGTGTCCATTCTTTACTGCAAACACTTCTGCTGAGCTCCATGCACCAGGGACATTTTTCCCTTCTCAGTCTTCAGCTCTGGCAGACAGCTGGATACCTTCCATGGTTAGTTATTTCCAAACCAAATGGTTTTCACACTAGGAGGTGAGAAGTTCCAGGCACTTTGTGTAAGTTTGGCCAAGCTGCAGCATGCTCAGCCACTGGAGGTCAGTTGTCCCCAGTGTCCAGGCTCCTGTCAGCTGAGAAGGAGGGACAGTAGATAATCACTCACATACAAGTTACTGATGACTATTTCATTCAGATGAAAGGCATGAGGTTTATTTCTCCCATATCCACAGTTTGGCAAGGATTGAAAGAAGTTTCCCAGCATGCCAACAAAACCAGCTGGAAATGATGGTCCTGAACGTGGAAAAAAAATGGAGCAGGTTCTTTCTGGGATCCCCAGATGAAGAGCAGCAGCTCTTGAACACAACACATCACTTCATTCACCAGCTCACTCTCCCTGAACAGCCTCAGGCTTCAGTAGCTCTCCTAGAAAAGAAGCCATAAGCAGCGCTCCCCAGAAATTGACTTGAGTGATGGATCTGTTGGGACAGATGCCTGCAATACAGACCACAGAGAAAAAGCCACATACAGCCATTCATGTATGAGGCCAAATACCAAGGAAAAGAAATACTAAGAAACCCAAAGAAAAAACAAAGGAACGGAGAACCAGGTTCCTCTGTTTGACTGTGGGTCCTCCACATCTTTTGCGGTTCAATAAAACCAGCCTCCAAGACTTTCTAGACTTTAAAACAGAGGAGAATTCTTTTCTGCAGGAGAAATATGTAGAATTACGACAGAAACAAGTAAAAAACCCACCCCGACCAATGCAGTATTGCAACTGCCAGTGTCTGAAAAATATTGGATATAAAGGGACAAACTTTGTAGAAATTTAACCAAAATAGTAAACCTTAACCACAGAGGATTTTTTTTTTCCTGGTGGCAGGTTAACCCTGCAGCCAAGTAGCAAAACTACGAGACTGAAAGTATCTTTTTGCCACATGCTTCTCATCCTCCTCCATGGATGAGGACTCCAAAATGGACTTTGCTGCACTCCACACATGGTATTAGACCTTCAGAAGAGGCACCACTCTGAGGACAACTGGGAAAGGTGGAAAACAGGCAGGGATGAACTTCCCACATTTCACAAATACGGTATTTTTCTATACGCAGCCAGTGCTCCGACATTTGCAACCACCTCAAGAAGCAATCACCACCAAATGCCCCAACACCCGTTGCAACAGCGCGAATGCAGCGAGGAACTCCAGAGCATTGTCATACTGAGAAAGACCATTTGTGCCCAGCCTTTTGTGGTCGCTGCCAGCAGCCTGTGCCAGAGCCCTCCTGCCTAATCCTCATTTTTACACTGTTTATGTTCATTTGACAGCTGCTGTAACCAAGTGAGCAGGTTGTTCCCTCCCCATAAATGGCGGTTGCTTAAAATAATCAAACCCCAGTATGAGGGAACCAGCAAAAGCCTGCAGGGTAACATGGAAAGCTAGGAAGGGCCAAGGTAAAATATAGCCAAAGGAGATGCCAGCACTTTTGGCTGGGGCAGTAATTGAGTATCCTGCTGGCGATATATAATTGTGCATGCACAAATAGAAACAGCCAGCAACACAAATAGAGCAATGATTGCCACTCATTTGCCGCATGCTGCAGGCAGGCAATATTCCCTCCTCGCTATCTGCGGAACCTTCTCTGCTGACTTGGTGCACCCTGTTTGCAGCCAACTACATTTTGCAGTCCTCAATCCAGGGCTTGTTTGCTGTTGCTGAATTAAGCTGTTGACATTGTTGCATTCGTCAAGTCACTCTGTAGTTTTCAGAATATTCCTTTTCCATACCTGTGATTTAAAGGTTTGTATTTTTACAGCCACAAGTCTCAGATGTCTCTTTCCTGACTGTGGTGGGAAAGCAATATTCAGCGCTAGTGGCCATGGGCTATAACCCTCTGATAAAAGATAAATGATATTATTCCATCTTGAAAGAGCAGTGAATCCAGTCCAAGGACTAACCTCACAACACAAAAGACTTGAGCTTTTGCTGTTTACAGAAATCCCTGTAACAATGTTTGTAGGCAAAAATTCTGTTTCTCCATGCTTTGGTGTTGAAGTTAATAGGAGGCAGACATACATGTCCAATGGATAATTTCTGAAAGATCCCTTCAGGAGAAATACTGACAATGAAAAAATGTGTTTGTTCTTCTTTTTCAGGTATCACATTGCAGTGATTGTGTTGATTTATTTGCTGCCTTTAATGGTGATGTTTGTTGCATACAGCATTATAGGAATTACTCTGTGGAGCAGCACGGTTCCAGGCAACCACCTTAACAGAGCCTGCTACGAACAGCAAGTTAATGCCAAAAAAAAGGTCAGAAGTGAAACTTAAAAATAATTACCCTCAGCACACCAGCCCTGCTGGCTTCAGTTCCGAAATAGAGCTTGCATTTGATACAAAATCTTGTGGGATTGGGCATGAAAGGCTGACAAAATGTTTTGGGCCAGGGGTAAAGGGCATCACCCTGCAAGTATGAAGAAAATGGTGATGTACACACACCAGCCAGGCTCCAAGGAAGAAAGGCTCATGTTTGTAGGCAGCGGGCCAGTTCCCTGCAGTCCTTAGAGAATAAAGCTAGAGCTCAGCGTCCAGTGAATCCACACGTCACAGGATAAACCAGGGAAAAATTCTAGACAGGGTGGAGAGGTTTCAGTGTAACAGCACTTACTGCATTTCCTTACCGTGTCGCAACCATGTAGCAGTTGCTCTGCAGAAAATTCACTTGGTGCACTGGGAAACATTGGCTCTAACTCTCTCTCTGATCCCAATGCCCATCATCAGGGCTGGTTTCTTTGCCGTAGCAGCCCAGGTCTATGTATCATGCACAGCACCTCAGGAGGGCAAAACAGACCTAAAGCAAAAGCAGCATTTTCCATTCCCCCAGCAAGCCCAGACCATCATCCAGAGGCCCAGGAATAACATGCTAGTTTTGTTTTCCTAGTTTGTGAAGACCATGGTGGTAGTTGTGATCATTTTTGCTGTCTGCTGGCTGCCCTATCACATATACTTCATTCTGGGGAGCTTCAAGGAAGACATCTACCAGCAGAAGTACATTCAGCAGGTTTATCTAGCAGTCTTTCTCCTTGCCATGAGTTCGACAATGTACAACCCCATCATATACTGCTGCCTTAACCAAAGGTGAGTAGTGTGCATGTGCGTGCACAGAGAAAACAAAAATCTCAATCTGATAAAGTAAATCTCTGGAGCTGAGAAAACAGTGCTTTTGAGCTGCAGTCCACAGGCTGAGTAGACAAGGTGAATTATACTCTCCTCATAGTGTGAGATGAGCCACACTCTGCACATGAGATTTTAACTCAACACTTAAGATTTTCTGCCTCTGAAGAAAGTGCAGGCAGCAGGCGTACAATCAGCACAGCCACATTTCCACAAGCAGACTCCTTTATTTCCAAGGAAGAAGGGAGGAATCTGTAATCCCTGCAACACATTTGCTGGGCTGGCTCAGCCACCTGCTCCTCCCAGGCCACCACCTGCCCCAGTGTAGCCCTGAGCCCCGCCTTTGCCACAGGCACTGGGCTCACCTGTCCAGAGTCCTTTTGGGCAGGCTGCCATGCGCGAGTGGCTGGAGAGCACAACCCAGTCGTGCCAAGAGATGTCTCTCTTGCTCTGCACTGAGAGCGGGCTGCTCTCGGGATGCTGATGCAGCAGGATGCTGAGTGTGGAGAACTGCTCTGGCTGCCCTACTGATCCCCACGTCAGGTCCTGCCCACACATTGCACTGTCAGACCTCTCCGTCGCCCACAGCTCTCTTCAGCCTAGCTGCATGCACAGTGAGCTTTAAGGATGATAAATCGTTATCGGCACATCTCCTCCAGTGCAGTTTCACCGGGACTCAAACAGCAAGATGCCTAACTCGAGAGTGGAGCTAGGATGGTCACTCCTCGAGAGCGCTTCCAACAGCATTCTACCCATAAGCTTGCAAGAGAAAGTAGGTTTGCAGCCTCTTCAGTCAATCTGCATTTAACACGTATTCAATGTGCATTTCCTTCAGAGAGCAGACAGCTTCCTCAATTAATTATCCATGGTTTTAAAAAATGCTTCCAGTGGGTTAAACACACATATTTTCCTCAGATCATACAATCATACAATACCTTGGGCTGGAAGGGACCTCTAAAGGCCATCTAGCTCAACACTCCTGCAGTAAGCAGGGGCAGCTTCAACTAGAGCAGGTTGCTCTGCTTCTCACAGATGCTGATATCAGCATGGTCAGCACCATCTACTGAGCACATCAAACATCCTGCCATTTTACTAAAAATATGAGGAGATCTGATCATAAACTCCTATTGCTCTTCCCTCCATGTTTTGAGACATTTTACTCTTCACCTCACTCCTTTGATTTCAGTAGAAACTTTTTATTTGCATTGTCATTCAGAGGTAGAACGAAAGTCATATATTTGTTATTTCTCTGTGCAATTAAAAAGATCATTTCACCATTTCATTTCTTTTCTTACATTTATAGGTTTCGTTCTGGTTTCAAATTAGCCTTCCGCTGGTGTCCATGCATAAAAGCAACTGAGAAAGATAAACTTAAACTTACGTCCCCATCGCTTTACCAGACAATCCACAGGAAGTCAAGAACAAGTTTCAACACAGAAACTCAATTGAATGAGAAAGAGAAGACATCATTTACCCTCACTCAGCTAATGATTTGATTTTCTCCTCCCAGCTCTATCCTAAGACACCATTTCAAGGCAGCAGATTGTAGATGCCTGAGGCAAATCTTTTTTTTTTCTGGAGCAACTGTTTCCTACCAGACTTTCTTCAGATGAAATCAGCATTATAAGCAGGCTGCTTATACTTATATCCATGTAGGTCCAAATATCACCCAGCTATGGATGCAAGTTCACCAACAACTGCAATACAGAACAGAGATTTTGCCCATGAGGCCAAAAAAGCAGTGAAGCAGACCTGAGGCAGTGCAAATCAGTAGAATATCACTTATTCTCTTCCAGATAGTGATCTCCTGCTTTCTGTTCCTCCAAAATACTTATCTCTGGAACAGAAGTGATGGAGCAGAAAGGCTGGCCCAGTTTAGATGGACCCTCAGGGCTGCATGGGCAGCCAAGTCCCATGGCTCAGCAGCCCCAAGGCATACAAGACCATGGAACAAAGCTTGTTTATGACAAAGGCAAATACTAACACATCCAGACTGAAAATCCTGCCTTTAAAATATTCTGAATTCTGGGATTTTCATGCCTGCAATTTCACCAGCATCACCTCACATTAGTTAAAAGCAAGAAATAGTTCCTCAAGATGTTGTCATTACATGGATTTCTATACCCTTGTACCAAAATACGATGTCATTTTTCTATTAAACTGTGCCCAAGTGTCTCCTCCAACTTCACAGTTAAATGTGGTGCCTAATTTAGAGAGCAAACCTCTCTTCAGAGCCAGGAGTGAGGTGTGGGATGCTCTGGCTTGGTCAGAGTTCGTGGATCCAATCTCTGCATCCACAACCTTCCCCTCCTCTTAGTCATAACCACAGTCTGACTCACCACTGTCTTCCCAGATAGTCCCTTCATCTTCCCTTTCCAGACTTAGCCCATATTTATCATCACCGTTCTTCTCAGATATGAAAATAAAGGCTGAACTACGTAATCTTCAAAGCCCAAGGCATTATGTGCAGGCATGCAAAACAGGAGAAGCTGAAATATAAACATTATATAAAAGTAATACAGCATTTGATACTGGCATAGCACACAACAATCACCTTCACCTTTGGTGACAGGTTTGTATATAATCTCCCAGAGCCATACCTTTGCACACAAAAAACTCCTGCAATGTCGACAAGATCCAGTCGTTTGAAATATTCCCCTTTGCTCTGCGGAAAGTAGAACTACAAAGTGTTGTGAGGCTTAAATTCTCAAGTCTGTTTCAATACATCTTCTTTCTCTACTTAATCTTCTTCACCTCCGTGTCTGCTGTGGAGAACAATTCTGTTATACAGCTGCCCAACAAACTTGTGTCGCTAATGGGACAACAGAGCACAGGACTGTACACCCTCCTTAAAATGCACATTATTTTCAGTCATTCCAGCAGGTAGTTTCTAGTCTAGATGTTATCTGTGGAGCCCTCTTAACTAGCCAGCCTGCTCTTCCCAAGGCTGCGCCCCTGGGGTAGAGCAGTAAGAGGCATTTACAGACAGCCACCACCAAGTCTTCCTTCTGAAAGTACCCAAAACCATTTGGGAGGGATGCTCTGCAAGGCACACATCTCTGGGATTGGAATGGGAGTTGCAAAGGCTCTAGCTCCGACGAACTGAGTTCACTATTTCGTATACATAAGCTGTACCCCGCCCATGCCCAGCTGATGTGATTGTAAAGCCTCTAAGCCCTTTAAATACAGAAGTTTTCTAATGGGGATCCTTTTAGACCAAACAGGCCTACTGTGAGCATCCCATCTTCGTCTCAACCTTCCATCACTCCTTAACAACCAGTCAGAGCCTATTTCAGATGCCCAAGTGTGCCCCGCCCTGTAGTCCCTGGCAGGCACTGACATTTTCTGAGAGATCAGGGCATCTCTCTCTCTTGTTGGGGTGCAGAAAGCAGAGGATGATTTCTTCAGGTTGCAAGCCAAACTCCCCGTGCCCTGAAGGACTCAAACTGCAGATCCCAAGAAACTTCTCCACTGGAAAGAGCAACAGCTAAGAAAGTAAAGACACTCTGAGACCTTGCTAGATACTGGAAGAAAAGACACACCAAGGCAGACTACATTATTTCCTGCTATATATGAGGTAGCAGGAACACTATGCTCCATGGCAAATACATGCAATTCTTCATATAAATATAGACACGATTAAATACTACGCAGCAGTAAAGCACCTCCAGGCCAGCGATAAATCCCTCCTCTGCTGTTACTTGTGCTCTAAGCAGCAGTGGAGTCCCTGCAGTCAGCAAACGAAAACATTTGAATAATCTCATTTTTATGGCAAAGGAATGAACAAAAAGCACAGAACGGGGTTCAGAAGTTTAGAAACACTTTATTTTGCCTTCTGCTATTTTCTTAAGAAAACAAAACAAAACAAAGTCTGCTCGTTTTAAAACCCATTCAAAAGGCTTCTGAGAGAACCCCCAGAGGAGTAAGGAGCGGATGACATTACAACAGTGGTATGCAAATGGTCTTTTCCCCAGGAAATATAAGATTTTTGTGTTCATATTGCAGTAATTACAGCTTAACAATTAAGAGGACTATGATTTTATTCACCAAGCCTAAAAGCTTTAAGTAAGACATCTCAGTCATTGCTTGGATAACATTGGAGACATTTCTTCAGACAGTTATAGCTTGTGATTCACTTGGAACAGTTTCCTAGGGGTAAGTAGTCTGGAAATGGAAACCCTACCAGGTCTCCCTTTGGAAAAGAACTGCTGTGTCTTACTTATCGAGTACATCACCTATGGTCCACAGTAGGAAAAGCTGCACTGTTAGAAACACAAACTCACTCCCTATTTGTTATGAGCTGGGTCCAATAAACAAAATGACCTATGCCAGCATCTCCAAAACTCACAGTCACCCTGAGACCAAGTTTAACTTCCACTTCTTGTTCATCCTCTATCCTGCACTGAGCCTAGCCCTCAGATGCCGAAGAGCTCCAAACCCAGGTCCCCTCAGCTCACATCACCCCTACAGCACTGCCGACAGCAGGCATAAGATTTGCAAATCTTCAAGCAATTAAACCACAACGTGTCCCCCTGTACCCAAAGTTTCTCACCTTCTTCTGCCTCCTATTTGGGGTCCTAGCAGCACATCAAGGGGGTCAGACACTATTCAAGCTGTAACATATAATGGGCTATTGGAGAAGCACAACCTTCATGTATGCAAAAGGGGCTTTCATACACAACTCCAACACAGGATGTGCAAACCAGCAGCGTATGAGGACCTGACACTGCGATTCTGCAGACGTTAACTCTATGCGCACCGGGAGCTTACGGACTCTGACAAGCACCAGACTTCTGTGGGGACACAGCAGCTGTAACATATCCATCACCATGAATTTGGCAAAGCCTGATTGAATCACACTAGCTTTGGTGCTGTGGGCTGAGGTTTTCCTACACTGCAGATCTGCGGGCATGAGATGCATCCGGACAAGCTACGTGCCCCCTGAGATTTGGGCGTTGTCAGCTCTGTGTCTCTGCTGAGCTACATTAGGAAACACGAGGCGTGGGGACCTGGGTGAAATCCACCCTGTTTGACTCTGACCCTGAATGCCCGGGAATAAAAACACACACACAAAACACAGGCACCACTGGGATTAGGTTGCAGCTCTCCCTACACAATAGCTCTTCCCAAAGCACTAAGCCACCAGCCAACAGCACCTCTTCCAGAAAGAACCACTAAACACCAGTTAACGCACATCAAAAAAGTTTAATATTTTCACAAGTATCACATAACACTAGTATCAGAGCTACTAGTGTGCAAAGTAAAAAGACTCTCTACCTTTGCAAAACCAGTTAGGCATGCAAATTTTCAGGTAGACACACACTTAAAGCTGCAATGACTGTTTGTGACTCACATGTTACTTTACAACATTCACTCACAGTGCACCATAATGCATACTGAAATGTTATCGATAGGTAGGGCAATCCAAATCTTAGGCAAGTGGAATGAGGACAAAGAGGAGTGGCCTGCAAATTTCCATCTACTTTCTGCAGGAAAAGGCAGCAGGGAAAACCATGCAGACATATCAAATTCATTTTTGGTAGAACAGCGGGAGTTAAGGACTACTGTGTGGTCTCCCTCTTTGCAGAAAGTGGTGTGACTTCTAAATGTTATTCAACATTTGCCTTCCTCACTGCTGCTCAATTTAAGTAATGCAACTGGTATGCAAATATAATAACGGCATCGACTCGACAGAGGACAGGATACGCCAAGTGTGTATGATCTTTGCTGCTGCTTTAGTCCTTGGAATAAGCTGGGTTTGATTTTGGCGTTGTGGTTTGCTGAGTTTACGCATCCAGGTCCTCAAAGGCAAGATCAAATCAAACTCTCATATTCCTTTCTGATTGCTAATTCTAGATGAGTGTTTGTGTTTTGAGTGGCTGCTTAACAGTATTAAAGAGTAAAGCTTTGTGTGGAATCACATACCCATTTAAGGCGAGAGACGGAAGAATACACACCCGAGTGACACTGTCTAGCTGCAGATTCAGTAAAAGGGCAGCCGCAGCGCCCTGATCTACACTAACAAGAAGAGATAGAAAATATTTTTTATAAGAACTCTTAAACAGAACAATACAGCACAGCCTGTGTAGGGACCATAAATCTACCGATCTCCCGGGTCTGGAGATTTGGATTACCCCAATCACCAACCACTTTATGTTTTACTCTTCAGGGATTTCTTGCTGAAACATAAGAGATTTCGCCTGGTAACACAACACTATTCACAGAAGCAGTGAGAAATACCAGCGGAACCAGATCTGCGGGACAAGGGTGTTTACTTTTACCATGACAGAACAGGCATCAAGAAAGTAAGTATGCCGCGTTGTCAAGTCCCACTATAGAGTTACATGCGTGCACAGTGCTGACACACCATAGTGTTTTCACAATTGCTTTAGACGAAACAACAGCAGGTAGATATGCAGGAGGGAACTGTTGCTCCCCTTTCCCTAAAAGCATCAACACCCAGGTCTGGTGGTCAGCGTGCTGGCAGTGTGCTTAACAGGGATGCTGCAAAGGACACATTTGGTACGATGCAGCAGTAGCTCTCAACGGACATCACTCGGGGGCAATTTCGTCTCAGACAACAATCGATTTTTGACAGCTGCAGAAATTATAGACTGATTTTTCCATGACCTACAGATGGGGAAGGTACCAACAAGGTGAATAAGAAACATGCAGATTGGGGTCCAGAAACAGGAGATATTATTAACAGCACACATTCTATCTTGCATCCTATTTTTTTATGTCATTAGTTGTACTTTTTTTTCCCCGATAAAGCAGTGAGTTCTGGGTTTTTACCAGTTCTGACTATGCAGTCGCTGCTTTATTAGGAAGTGCTCACAAGACAGAATCGGGGCCAGGATTGTGGAGTTCAGTTCTGCTCGGCATCACGAAGCCTGCACCCTACAGCTGTGATGAGCGCTGCCCCTTTCCCACTGCCATCCTCTGACAGCAGGAAGGTCACATCGCAGTTGGGTGCCAGGTCTTTCACTGTTTGGTGCATGATCCTTGAAAAGCTGCAAAAGAAAATAGCAGTGAGGGAGGGAGGTCCCGCAGCACCTGCAGAGCATAGCGCTGACACAGGCCTTTGCAGTGGTGCCCCTTTTGACAGGGGAAGAACTAAAATTCTAGAAACTAGGGTGGATTTGGAGAGTGGGAGCAGCAGGAGTTAAAGGAAAAATGCATTTGCATCTCTTCCCTGTCTCTGTATGGGATTAACCTGGAGTGCTAGTACCACAGCAAAGGGGAGAGAAGAGGACACGTACAGTCATCTCCTTCCCACCCATCTCCCTCCACATGTCAGACATGCGCACCAGTCCTCTCCTGTTTCTGCTGTCAGCTCTTTTAGACTCCTGCCTTCACCTGCCATTGCTCTGCAGCACTCCGTCTCCTCTGCACACCAAACAGAACATCCTCCGAAGAGGCACGAGGCATTTCAGCACTGCTTCATCATTGCCTCTGCATAGCCAACAGATCTTTCCCTCGCTGTGCAGCTTCCAACTTGTCCGGAAAGCTGTTTGTCACCACCCCAAGAATCCTTCACAAGTGCTCCTTGATCTTCTGGTTGCCCTTTAGAAAGCCCTGACCACCCCTTATTAAGACTCTTCTCCCTGGCTCTCATCCTAGCAAGTAAGAGTGACCAGTTTGGTGCATCAAGAGAAAGTCTGTACAAGCAATGCGCTACAGATGACAGGCAAAGAAATGCTGTGGGGGTCAGTACTCACTGTGGATGTAGTTTGTACAGAGTCCCATCCACACCAACCGTTATCTCCAGGTGCTCTAATCCTCTGTTCTCCCTAATTTTATCTACAACGGCAGCCATTCCAGCTCCGCACAACTGAGCTGCTCGCCTCGACACCGCTCCGCACACAGTCTTGACAATGATACTGTCGTCACAGGTGCTGTTGAGGCCCAGCTGCTGGAGGATGGCTCGCACCTGCAGCAAGGCTAATCTATCACTGCAGAAGCAGAACAGCACAGTATTAAATTAAAGCTTTCCCTCAGCCAAACCACTGCCCCAAACCCCAGGGCATTGATGGCTGCACCCATGCACCCACACCAGGCAGCAACAAGAGACCTTGAAGAGTGCAAATTCATTCACCCCAGCGCCGTGCTGGAGTGCAGGCAGCAAGGGAGGCTTTGAGTCCAGCTCTGTGTTGCCTCCCATTCCCTATTCTCACAAAAAGGCACTTCAGGAAAATATTTTTAACTAACATCTTGGGGGTTTCCCCCCCATAAAGACTCAACAGGCTTTGAGATTACTTTAAAACAGAGTCTGAGCAATAGAAGCACAAAAATATCCAGTAAAAAAGTGCTCATTCAGCTAGTGTTCATTCGGTTTAACAATTATAGCTAGACAGACACAAAGGGCACAGGAAAATGGCTTGGTTTCCAAGCAAGCAAATAAAATAACAGTAAGGGACACTTTGACAGCCATGATTTAGCGGTGAGCATTGCTAGAAATTCAGATGATGTTGTAAAGACTCCTTCTGCACATGCACAGACTCTTACTGGAACCAAAGCTATCTCTGGAGAACCAAGCAATGCTCTCCAGCTGTCCCTCCCCTCCAGCAGTGCCACCAGATGAGCATTTCCACCCTTTTTCACCCTGAAGAGACTCCCGTGCAGTGCTCTTACCTCTCAATCTGAGAAAGGAACTTGGTTTCAAAGATGTGTCTGGTCTTCAGTGTCTCTGAAATCTGGCCTCTGAACAGGAACCCTCGTTTGGTGAAGTCAATCAAAATATTGCGGACTATTTCCCCCAGGTACATGCCACTGATCATTTTCTCGTACCTGCAATGAAGGACAGTGGCACAGCTCAGAGAGACGCTGGTCACATTTGCAAAGGCAGCATCACAGCTGTGTTATCAGCCAGATGTCCTGGCTGCGCACGTTGGGGACGTGAAATACGCAACCTGACTTACACAGAATGGCCATTTACTAGCAAAACTGGGCAAGAAAAAGCATGAAGACTCAGTGGGAAGCCTTGTGAGCCCATCTACAAATGCCTCATCTGTTCCTCACTACCATGTTCCCCCATCCAGGCTGTTGTTAATGACCGCTGCTATTTCTCCCAGATGGAAGAAATGAAAACCTGTCACCAGAGCAAAGAACAGTGCCCAGATGAAAGCTAAATTTGCAGTGCATATCTTGAGTGGACCCCAGGGAAAACTTGTCTCACACATGGGAGCCCCCTTGAAGCACAGCTGACACCTCCAACAGAAAAAGCTCAGTGGCTACATGCAGGAAAATTACAGGAAAACCATGAAGTACAGTCATGGTGTTTTCAAGGAGTCCTGTGCTGCAAAATCCCATGGAAGATAAGAGATGTGAAGAGGTATGTCCAGCTTTTTCACAGAATCACTGACCTGTAAACCAGCAAGCTGGAGGTTCAAGGTTAGTTTACACTTTTCAATTAATTCTAGCAGCTGGTTTCCAGTAAGAAGCCAGTAGGCCAAAATCTACAGGGAGGAACCAAACTGCCTTGAATCCCTCTTGTCTCCTGGTTTGCACACAAGACCCAAGTTTGCCCCTTCCATTCCTGCCCCCAGGCTAGAGAGAGGGAGTATCTTCCATTTGCTGACCTCCTCTCAACACACAACAAGGAGTGGTCCACGAGCATCACCTGAGACTAGTACGGGGCAGCCTGTGCTGAGGAAGGCAGGAGTTTGATTTGTACTCCTTCCCCTCCAGCATCATTCTGGTTTGAATGGAGCATTCCGAGATTCTAATTTTCCCCTTACCAATGACAACTGAGCACTCTTCCATTTCTTGAAAAGTGCATTCACTGACGCATCCTTTATTTAACCTCCTGCAGCTCCAAAGAAGGGTTTCTGCCCTGGGTTGAGCAGAGCCCAAGGCGCCATCCCACTGGAAGCCGGCCATGCAGACCATTTAATACTATGAGCTCTCTCAGGCTTGTACCCAGCAAGTGTCCTCCTTCTTAAGTGCCTAACTCTCCCTGGAATAAATTACTCCCCCTGGCAGTCTCTGCTACTGACTTCAGCCGCTTACTCCATGCCAACTCTGCCACTGCATCAGGCTCACTCAGCATCTGCCTCTCTGGGTCTGTTTTGAGACCTAACTTCTAAAGAGCTTTCCAAGGGACCTGCCAAGTTGTCTGCACCCCTCAGGTTTTCACGCAGATTTACTTCAGTCACCAAATCTTTTTAAAAGCTTCTGGCATCAAAGCACTGCTGTAGATAAATTATGAAAAATTGTAGTCCAGGCATGCAGCAGTCTCACCCGTTTTTATCGGCGCTGAGTACACCTCCTTGTCAGCCTTCTCTTGAGCACCTGCCCAAACAAGAGCTGGACCCTCTAAAGGGGACCCACCTCCAGGGGCAAAAAAGACAGGTCCTCTAACGTGACATATTCTATCCAGAAAATTGCCTGAAACAGAGCTAACTGCAACTGCTAGAAAAGCTTTACAGAGAGCAGCTCCAAGCTCCAGCCATGCCTGCTGGTCTAGGATGAGGATTTCTAGAGGCAGAGCCCTCTAATAAAGAGAGTTCAGTAAAAGAGATTAAAGTGAGATCAAGAGCAGAAGAATGACAAGCCATTTTAACACCCTCAGTACAACACAGGAGGAGAAAAAGTGTCTCTTATTAACTTCAAGACTTGAAAGTTCTCTCCAAGAACCCTGCTGCAGTCCCATGCCACCATATGGGCTGCAAAAAAGCAGTGACCAGGAAAAGCATAGAAGAGGGAGATCCCACAGGTTAACAGGAGGGCTGCAGTCATTTTCCACTCTTAACCTTCCTTCTCCAACTGGGAGAAATCCAATTCTCTCTTTAAGAGCATTTAAGGCAGCCTGGCTTATACTTAGCATGCTATTTATCCCACAGTACCTTTGCTTTCCAGCATTTAGTGAATAGTCATCAACTGCTTTGTCATATATTGTCCTGATATCGTCCAGGCATCCATTATCCCCGAACGCTCCCCACTCTGTGTTCACACACATCCGTCCTTGCTCGCCATCCACCATCTCTATGTTCCTCATCTCTTCCATGTAACAGGCATTGCTGCCAGTTCCTGGAAGAAGAAAATACTGACATTACTCTTTGTTTGGACAAAACAACACCAGAACAAGCTCAACAACCCTGACAGAACCTTGGGGGGAGATCTTGAATGTGCTTTTTATGAATGACAAAGTCAAATCATTGTTTGAAACATCACAAAAAAAGCGTCCCACTTTTCAATAACCCTACAACAAGCAACCAGATGGATTTTGAAGTTAGGAACCACCTTCCACAAAGCCTACAGACCCACAAAATTCAGGGGAAAATCTGTTGAACTGAAAACCGCAGCAAGTTCTGCGGCATCCGGCAAAGAAAACTCCAGGGGTTTTACCAGCTAATTGCAGGGTATTTTTCGGTTCTTGCTAGTTTTTTTCTGACACAAATTGGTTAAATACTTTCTCCAGCAGGAAGGTTACTTCCATGCTGGAATGACACAATATCTGATTCTGCTATAAGGGGATCCTATGAAGCATGGCAAATACCAAGTGCTCCATGTACAGAGAAGCTTTAGGGATCAAAGCTTTATTAGCAAAGGGGCAGCTTCTGATGCCATCTGAGGCAAAAATCCTCTTGAAACCACCATCCAAACTTTCACTTAACCCTGCACATCACAGATTCCACACCAATTATATGAAGTCTGTTTTCCTTTGCAATTTTTTTTTAGGGCACTACATCAATAAATTCTGAGCAAAAATAGATCCTCCCACAGTACTCCCCTGCTGCAGGAGAGCTGAGCCACAGCACAGGGTTTGGGGGACAGAAAGTCTGGGCTTGCAGACTGAGACCCAGGTCTGCAGTACCAAGTCAGACCAAATCCAGTTGTGGACCATAGGCACTGGCCAACCTCTCATCACCAAGTCTCATCATCCAGAACGAGCTAAGTAAGGACTCCCTGAATATGTGGATACCTATTAATTACAGGCTTTTAAAAGATCTCCTGTTGCCAGCAGATGAAAAGCAGAGATCTGGTCTCAGTAGTGGAAGTTTCCAAAGTATTAGCTGTGGAGATGCAAAGCATCAGCTCTCCTAGGTGGGAGAGGTGGGATTGGGCAGAGACACGGCACCAGCATGATGTGAAATTGCCCTTGCAAGAACATTTTTTCCTGCCAAACAACAGCAGAGAAGTTCACCCACCTCCCTGCACTGGGGATAGAAGGATGACTACCAGCTCCTGCAGGCTCCTCAGCAAGTGCTGTCAGTCTGGTCAAGGCAATTCAGGCAGGGCAGTGGAGCTGTCAGAGTCCCAGAGCTTTTGCTCCCATTATCCCAGATGTACACAGGCCACCTCCAAGCCCCTGCTCTGCACACAGACATGCTGGCTGGAAAGCATATCCGGCAGGGCTGCAGCAGGCAGTCCTTGGAGGATGTTCTCAGCACCCCAAGGACACACTGTCCTCCCTGCAGAGTGCTCTGTCTCTGAAAACACGCCACCGACCAAGCTGCGCAGACACGGCTTCCCACCCACGCTGCACTGTGCTGACTCATCCTGGACATTTTCCAACTGTCTGGAGGAGAAATCGGTGGCATTTTATTTTCCTACAAGCCCCCTCACCACTGAAAGCATTCTTAAAGTTTGTGGGTGGCTCATCCCCTTCTCTCCCACTGAAAACTCATTTGTCTGAAGAGCTTTGGGAATTTACAGCGCCCCACACCTCAGGAACCCCAACCATAGCATTTGCAAAGGCATCGGCCGCCACCTGTGGAATTATTTCAGCTGTCCCACTGCTGGGAAGAGAGCTGTCAGTCACTGTACTTTGTCTATCAGAGCTTTCCACCACATGCCATTCGGGAACTGTGGCTGTGCTTTACAAGTTTATTCTGAGACACCACGTGGCTCTAGGGAAACTGTGGGCTACCTGAACACTCCAGCAGGGAAACTCTTAGGGGCTAAACTAACAGATACTCCAGGAGCTTGTGAGGCTTCCTGAACCCACGTTTGTGCGCTCATTTCACAAGCAGCACTGGGCCTTTCCCAGACACAACGGGCAGGATTTGTTCAGCATTACAGCCTGTGCTTATCTCAACTGATTGTGCATAGAACTAAGCTCGCTGTTGAATTTTGCTCTTAACTCCTTCACGCGGCTTGCTTCTGAAGGGATAGCTGTTAATCTCAAAATCCTTCGCTCCTGTCCACCCTGGCTGTATTTTCAGTTAACCACAGGGATGTCTCCGTGTGAATACGGACAATTGTGCTGATGTGCTGTTTAATAAAAAAGTGCCAAATAAAAAGCAGCTCTAACACATACCCACAATGAGTCCGATTTCACAGTTTGGGTCTTCATAAGCACAAGTCATCATTGTGCCCACTGTATCATTCACCACAGCCACCACATCCAAATCAAACTCCTTTGGAAGAGAGAAATATAACAGTAAGAACTCTGGGTTTGGAGCAACCCCTTACACCAAAGGGGACACAAAAGGAGCACACCAAAGGGGATGCTGTCAAAACACACTGGAAACAACTGAAAGTACCAGGCTGATTTTACGTAGTCAAAAATAGGAGCTTAATCTACCAGCAGGGAGCTATGGCTCCTCGCGTGCTCTGCTTAGGATAAGCTACATCTTCAGAAGAAGGCATATCACTGGCCCTTCTCTTTGGGTTAGGTACAGCTGAGTACAGATCTTGTATATAGACACACACGGGAGACAGTTACTGCCATTCTGTATTGCAGTAGCAAGGTAGCAAACCCAGTAGCAAAAAGGTTTTTAAGAGCTCCTTTTCACTTGTTGATAAAAACTCTGCAAAATTAATACTCTCCTCAGGCTACTTTTCCTCCCTTCCTTTTTCAAGATCAAGGGTTGGGAAGGAGAAAATCTGTCATTTAAAGAGGTGCACTCCTACAATCACTCTATTGAAAACTCCTGCTTTGTACGCGCTCTGATGCAGTGAAAATGGCCACAAGGTTTGAAGGAAGCCTTGAAAGTTCTGCCAAATTTAGAATGTTAAGATGACCCTAGGATAAAAAACAAGCAATGAAACAAAAACCTCAGTGATGCTTGTTTTGAATAGCAATTTTGGTTTGGTGGTTGAACTCTCCCACTTGTACTATACACTCACTAGACCACCCTACATGGTGGTCAGGCTACGTGTCAGCAGCAGAGCCAGCACAGTCACCCAGCATCGGAGGTTTCTCTATCTGGACATGCTGCAATGCAAACATCTTCTGTGCAGCACAGGAGGCACAGTCCGTGTTCTCAAGGTGCACAAACCCTGCGAGAGGGAGCCAGCCCCACACACGAGGGCTATCAAGTCTGAAAGGGTAGAAAAAGAAAAGAAAACCAAAAGAAAAAAAAATCACCTCTCTCCTTTTAATTCCTTCTCTAAGCAAATACACCACATCTTCTCCCTCGCAGTCTGTAGCTTTGAAGCCTTTCGTCCAATTGAGAAGTATACCCTAAAAAGAAAGAAAACAGGTTATCTTGTTTCCAGGTGCAGTAGTGTCTCCAAAATCCTACAGGCCTCTAAAGATCATGGAGCATTTCTATCTGACAACTTCCCTGTCTTTGCCCATCTTCCCAGCCTGTAAAAGCACAAAATCACAACTCTTCACACAGGTGACCACAGGTTATCACAGCTCTGACCCCACAGTCCCAGCAAATGGCCATGAATATTTATGGACAGCTGCTACATGGAGTCATAGGGGCCCTTGGCTCAAGGACAAGGTTATCCAGTATTCACCAGCACGGGTGCTACGTTTTGCTGAACAACCCATCTCCTCTCTCAGTCACACTCCAAAGTCTCCCTGGGTTGATGAATTGTCCTATCATAAGCAAGAAACAGCATTTTAGAGCTGGCCATTTGAATGCTGCTCCTAACATCACTGCCTATTTCCTCCCTCCTTATATATGGATCTTCATCTTATTTGCACTAAGACTCAAATGTTATTCTGTACACTTGGCATTTTGAATGCTTCAGGGTGAGGTTATAGAGAAGAGGCTCTACAAAAAGCAGTATCTCTTTATGTACATGGAATTTGCATCTAAAACTACTCGTATCATGCTTGGTCTCCAAAGCTCCAGAGTGATACAACAAACTCAAAAAACCAAAAAAGTGTGACAGACATAACAAACTAAAAAAAAAAAAAAAAAAGTGACAGCAAATACATTTTTCTTCAGAAAAAAAGTGCTAATTAGGCAAGGCCCTATTAACAGCTGCAGAGGTGGAGTTGGTGGAAGCGTGTGGTGGCAGTGAAGAAGTTAAACATGAAAGCGAGAAGAAAAAGGGTACACTTGACAGGGCCATGCTGCAGGCTTCACTGTTACCCTTAGGGTGACACAGTCGAGCAGACCCTGGCCAATCTGCTTCATCCAGTGAGATCAGATCAGCTGGGCAAGAGGTGCTGGCAGCAGGGATGGATTTTTGCTTACTGCTCACAAAACCAGGGAAGTGCGACAGTGCAGAAGGTTTACACGAGTGGAAAAAACATGACGCCTTAAAAAAGGGACAACACCACCATGGACAATCTAAATGCTTTTATCTTTCACAGTCATACCGTGACAGTTTTGGCTGGAATAAAGTTGATTTTCTTCCTAGTAGCTAGTAGAGTGCTGTGTTTTGGACTTAGGATGAGAATAATGTTGATAACACGCTGATGTTTTAGTTGTTGCTAAGCAGTGTTTATACCAGGACTTTTCAGTTTCTCATCCTGCCCGGCCAGTAGAGGCTGGGGGTGCCCTAGGAGCTGGGAGAGGACACAGCAAGGGCAACCAACCCAAAGGGGTATTCCATATCATACAATGTCATGCCCAGCGTATCAACTGAGGGGAGCTGGCTGAGGGGCACCGCGGCTTGGGGACTGGCTTAGTCAGCAAGTGGTGAACAATTGTATTGTGCATCACTTGTTTGTATATTTTGTTATTATTATCCCTTCCTTTTCTGTCCTATTACACTGTCTTTATCTCAACCCATGAGTTTTACTTTTTTTTCCCCTGATTCTCTCCCCCATCCCACTGTAGGGTGGTGAGGGAGTGAGTGGCTGTGTGGTGCTCAGTGACTGCCTGGGGTTAAACCATGACACATGGACTGAGCAGCATTTGCATTACTACCTTTAAAGAAACTATTTATAGGAGCAGCTGTACTGGTCAGGGCCGGAGCATGAACCCTCCCCTTATACAACCTCCCTGTAAGTGTCAAGTAGATGACACAAAGCCTGAGAATTCAGGGCTGGCATAAGCACAAAACCAGATTTGAAAGATACTGAAGAACTTACAGCATCCAGACTGGTCTGCTTGCAAGGGAAGGAAAACGTGAAGCCAAGTGGAAGACGTGCACCTTTTATTCCCATATAATCCAGGAAGTCAGAAATGCAGGTAACAATGTGATCAAACAGCTTTAAAGAGAAAAGTTGTGCATTTGAAGTTGTACATGTTACAAGGTCTTAAGAAGGTATTTAAAAAGTAGCAGTGCTGCGAAAGAGAAACACAAATACCTCTTCTCCCGTTCCCTGCATCACCTCTATAGGAATGGCGTAGATCTTGTTGTGCATCTCAACTGTTCTCCTCTTACCACTGCGGATTTTCACCAGCAAAACTCTAAAGTTTGTACCCCCAAGGTCAAGTGCCAGAAAGTCTCCGTTCTCTGTAAAAGAATATGTGTGCATATTTAAAGAACCATAAGCAAAATCTAAAAAAGTGCTATCGCCAGAAAGCACTTTGATATAAAAATTACTAAATTACTCAGTTGGGAAGATGTTCATCAAAGGAGGGGTTTAGAGGCTGCTCTGATTATTCCAGCCCTTTTTTTTTGTGAGTTTTTTGTGGGGGTTTTTTTGAGTTGTTTCCAAACAACAAGGGAAAGAGGACCCACATACGTGGATGGGGTTGGTTTATAAGCCTGGTTGCAGTTCTTCCCCTTCAGGTTGTGGCTTGCTTGTGCTCTGAGGCCAGCAACCAGCACTCTGACCTTCCTGGGGCTGAGATTTTCTTCTTTGCATAGCTCAGGAGGCTTCTCTTTCACTGCACCAGACCTGCTCACCCTCTACCAAACCCCAAAGCCCATCGCTGGTAGCGCATTTTGAGCAGCCGGCAGCCGAGCCAGTGCCCTCACTCCAGCAAGGGCATGCCTCTACCTGTTCCATCTGGCGTGCTGCGGACAAAAGTGGGCAGCATTTTCACTTTGGCAGTCTCATGAGTCTTCTTCTTCAGCCCCGCTTCCATCTCTGCCCTCATCCTCTTCTTCACCTGCAGCAGTTGCTCGTGGGTGAGCTTGAACTCGGCCAGAGTCTCATCGATGAGCCGGTGCTGTTCTGACAGCCGGTATGCCACTGCCGTCACCATTGCTGCTCCCTTCCCACTGCCGCTCTCTGACAGCAGGAACCGCACTTCTGAGTCGGGCACCAAGCGCCGGGTGGTTTTGTGCAAACGCCGGGCGTACCTGCAGGGAGGGGACGCTGCAAGTCCACTGTCCACACTGCCTTCCCCACGGCCCACAAAATCCCTGCTGCCAACATGGATCAACCGCAAGAGGAGTGAGGAGCCTCATCACACCCAAACTAGCTACAGCCTCCCAAGTAGGAAAGCTGACAGGGAAGATCAGTTCTCCTGTATGGCCTCTTTCCTTCTGGATTTCTAAGAAAAGCCAGCAAAAAGCAGGGGGGAGCGTGAGAGTCTCATGCCCTGAACCTGACCCGAGATGGGAGAAACCCCCTGGCTCCAGTGCTGCTCTAAGCTCTGCTCCTGTGGTCATTGATCTGTCCTGAACTCACCGATTTGGATGGTGTGGGGAAACAGTTCAGAAACAAAAACTGAGAATGAAATGTTCAACGTATTTCTCCTTTCCAAAGTTTCCTCACAAATGACACAGCCCTCCCAGCAAGCTCCAGTGCCAAGGTGTGTCCTGTATGCTGGGCTTCTGCTCCCCGTCAGTTCCCACACCTCAAGCCTACAAGCAGGGCTGGAAACTGACTTGTTATCATCAGCGACTGTTTACTAAATATTCTGATTGTTCACTAAATATTCCAATTGTTTACTAAATATTCTGAGTTGGAAACCCTTACACAAGGTGCTGCTCTCCCAGCACATGCAGCCAGTCAAAGACACCCGTAGTATTAGGGGTTGGGTGCTGGGGTTATTTTTGACACCAAGACTCACACCAAACCCTGCTGCCAGGACCAGGTACGCTCACAGCAGATTTCTACATGTCTACAAAGACAGATTTTAAAAGGCCACAGAAATGCAAGCACTGATTTTTCCCCCTGGTTTCCAATTCTATCTTCAGAAAAGACTGCAAAAAAAAAAAAATAGGGTTCAGTGCAGTCATTTTCAAAACAACTGATTTTAAACTGAAAATCGAGATGAAGGTGCATGAAGGCAGATCCCCTCAAAGCCTGATCCACAGGCACAAAGTGATATTTTGTACAAAGAAGCTCTCCTTCCAGGAGGTCTCTTAGGATCCCTTAAGGTACATACTCAAACTATCATAGTTTTCACTGATATCGTGGTATCCAATTATTCAGGGGCTTAGTTCTTTACTTTGTGGTTTTGATGTTTGTTTTTTAAATCTCACCCTACTTCTCCACCTAAAGACATCTCTGGTTTCCCCTAAGCGCCCCATTTCAGACCAAATCCCCACACCTGTGTTTTGGGTTCCTCATCTCACACCACACGCCTGGGTGACACCTCAGGGTTACAAGCTCAATCCTTTGAAAAACAGAGGTCATGACACGTGAAGAGTGACAAAGGGCAGGAGTTACAGAAGGACTCACTGTGGATGCATCTTGTAGAGGGAGCCGTCAACCCCCACAGTGGTCCGGAGACGGCCAACCCCTTTGTTATCCCGCAGCTGGTTGAGGATGGCACCCAGTGTAGAGGCTACCAGGTTGGCCGAGCGGAAGGACACGATGGTGCAGACATGCTGGACGGCGATGCAGTCCTCGTGGGACGGCTCCACCCCCAGGCGGGTTAAAATTTCTTTGGCTTTGTTCAAACCTTCTTTGCTCCTACAAAGAGAGAGCAGAAAAGGGTACGCCTTAGTGGGGGAGCTATAAAAGGGAGGGCAGAGGTGGGTGTCCCTGCCTAGGGTTTGAGAAAGGGGCTAGGAAATCTCTTAGAAGCCTAGGCTGGGAAGTTCGAAGAGGCTTGAAAAAAATTACTCTAAATATGAATTAATTCACAGACAGCAACAGCTTTCCATTAAAGCCTGGTGCAAACATGCCACCTACAAAGCACGTAATTCCAGGTACCATAGCTGTTACCCTACGGGGGGGATTACTCCCACATGTACCCAAGAGCCTGCCCTCCTCCAAGTTCATTCCCCACAAGGCAAGACAGAGGTACATCATGTCTAATGATCATCGCTCGCAAGTCTCTCTCCAACACAGACCACATTTTCATCGTGCGAGATGATCAGACCAAATCTCGTGAGTTTCCTGTACTCCAAAAGCAAACACATGAAGCATGGGACCAGGACCAGTCCTGTCCTGTGGAGCTGCGACATCCCCCAGGAACACAGCATCTGTAGCAGCCTGGGCTGCAGTCGGTCCAACAGCTCCAGACCCAAATCAGAGCAGCTACCTCACAACAGCTCCTTCAGCACACTCTCAAGAAAATTAGCAACTTTCAAGCACTTTTACAGACCCTCGAGGAATTATAATGCTTTTTCATCACTCTGATGCTTTAAACTGCAAACAGCTTCTCTCTGGAGCAGGAAGCACCAGCCCCACAATTCAGCACAGGACTGAGCGTACACCTAATCCCACACTCATATGTCTCAAAACATTAAAGCCAGTGTGAAAAACAAAACCTTGTGCAAAGGTTGCCTAAGTGATTTCATCCTAATGGGTCTCTTTTCAAGCTTTGACAACCTCACTGAATTTCTGCCTCTTGCGCTGTGTTTTCCTTTGTTAGCACCCAGCCTGAGAGCAAAGTTTCTGGTAAAACTTATCCACGTCCAGCTTGGTCATTTCCCAGACAAAACCACAAGGAGTATATCTTGTCATTAGCACTCCATATATCTTTTTAAGGACATGTTCATCTTGCTAGCATCAGGTAGGAATTTGGAGCTCCACAGGGATGTACCCCCTACTTATAACCAAAGTCCCCTTCAGGAAGTGGTGGGATTTCAGGGCAAATTTTGCTCTTAATAACTGAGTCTCTCAATAACTGCATTTTTCATTGTTGTTCAACATGACATTGGTCCGTTACATGTTCCTGTGTGGTTAAGACAAATGAACACACACATTTAGTGGAAAGCTGTTCAGGTAAGATAGTCAGCAGGGATAGAAGTAAAGTGGGGCGGGGAGCAACAGGCATTGTAGAAGTTACTGTTGCCTTGACGTTGTGCTCGCAATAAACACCCCGCCTCTATACATGCGCACCAAAATCAGCAGCGTTTCAAAAAGAAAAGCCAGCCCAATGACTACAAACTACCCCGGTGATGTGAATTTTAAAAACGCAGGGGAAACAGCCAGTAAGCACTGACTAAAGGGGTGATGACACCATAAGAAACCAACTGGCGCATAGCTCAGAGGTCGCCACACAGCACCCGGCACTGCCTACGAGACTGAATGCTCTGCCTTGTCACGCTTGTTTTCCTTCTGCCCAGCAATCCCGTGGATACAGCAAGGAGCAACACAAGTATTTGCTCAGAGGCATCAAGCCAATTTACTCCTGTGTTTAGCTGCAGGGTAGCAACTTCTGGGTTTCTGAGAGCAGGGTGAGAGGTAGCTACAGGGACTAGTGGGCTTCCTTAGTTTCTTCCCAACACAGAAAAAAGGAGAAATCTTGATGAGAGAGCACAGACTATCTGCTGGGGGTTCCCACACACCAGCTGTGCACCTGCACTGGACGATGGCAGCCACCCCCAGTACAGCACATCTTCCCACAAATCAAAAAGAGTTGCTGGAAAATTCAGACTCACTGTGAAATCCAGGCTGTGAAAAGGGATAGGTACTCACTTTTCTATGGCAGAAACGTGCTTTGTCTCAAACTTCCCTTTGGTAAGAAGCTCAGGGGTGATTCTCCCCTCAAAAAGCAGCCCTTCCTTGGCCATCTTCACCAGGATGAGCCGCACTAGCTCCCCCATGTACAGCCCACTGACCATCTTCTCAAACCTGCAGGAGAGGACAGCAGCAATCACCCACCTGTCCATGGGCAACACTGGGAGGCAGAGCCCAGCTGTGCTACCACACCACCCAACCCAGCCTGCGGTTCGACTCACCATGGGCAAAGTCAAGCTTTCTTGACCTGCTGAATTCATAACACAAGTGGAAAAGGGAGCATGGAGCAGAAAACAAAAGTAGTAAAGCTCACAAATAACTGCCTCACTCACAGCTGCTTCCCAGGATTAAGGGATCCACGGTCGATCTCTCGATCAAACTCGGTCCTGATGTCTTCTAGTGAGCCATCATCTCCGAAGGCCCCCCACTCCGTGTTAATGCACATCCTACCCTCGTCCCCTTCCACCAGGTCGATGTGCCGCATCTCCTCCATGTAACAGGCGTTGGTGCCAGTGCCTTTAGGGAAAGGACATCAGAAGTGCTAACCAAACAGGCCAGGCAAAAGGAGAAAAGCCATGTGCATGCTGCAGCAGCAATGTGCGTTACCAATTATCAAGCCAACTTCGCAACGCTGGTCATCAAAACCACAGGTCATCATAGTCCCAACGGTGTCATTCACAACAGCCATGATATCTGCATCGTAGTCCTGACAGAGGAACAAAACGTTACTTGGACTATATGACCTCTCTGGAAAACACAGCCTGTGCTTATCACCAGTTTGCTTATATCAGCTGATTTCATAAGAAGACAAATTATTTGGCTGAATATCACAGCTCATCTTTTTAAATATAACCCATTCCGTCTGCCAGCTCCCTATCCCACATACCCAAGAAGACGATGAGAGAAGACTAATGCACCAGGCAACCAATAAAACAGCACTAGGTAATGCTAGTGAGCAAGGATCTGATCTCACATAAACACCCTTAGGCAGGAAAGAAAAGGGCTCAACGTGAGGGAGCGAGGAACTCTGGAGTGAAATGTCATAGAGTCATTTGATGGAGTTGCTTGATGAGTCAATCCAGAAAATATTCCCAAGTTACATATTTCTCACAGAATTCCCTTAAAATATCTAGGAGTTTTATTTCAAGTGAAGATTTCAATACAAAACTAAAAGTAAATAATGCAATTTAAAAAGCTATCCAAATGACATGCACTCAACCTTTTCCAGCTTCTTCAGTGTGCTATTCTCCCTGATACCAAGTCTGATGACAGCAACATTGTTCAACAACAGTAAAACTTAGGTTTGCTTAAGAGTCTGCAACGGAGACAATACTGCCCAGTTTCTGATGAATATGGATGCTAAGTAATCAACATATCCCCTGACTGCAAGCAAACCCAAATTCATTCCATTCCACGCTCAGTGACACATTTTTATTTGCTCAAATCAGCAACTTGGTCACCTTCACCCTCTATAAAAACAGCAGCAAGAAGCTTCAGGGAGTAACACGGGTAATTGAGCCTGAAATCCCCCTTCTCTTCTACTCGTCTCCTCTCCTGCTCCCAAGCAAGGGAGCCACACAGCTCAGCTGAGCCCAGACCATGAGATGTGGCTTCTCAGTAACGGGACGTGCTGGTATAACTGAAAAGCTTCAGCACTCACGCACAGAGCTTTCTCTGTTTTTGGAGAGTGATAAAATTGCTGAAGGTTGCCAGCGACGAACCACAACATAGTAACTCAGTCTTGTGCCGTGAGGAAAATCACAGCCTCCAAATAGCAACTCTGATGTCACTCCATTTTCCCAGCGAACAGCAAAACAGTGCATCTTTGTGCAAGAAAGCAGAGCTGCACCATTGCTCAGATCACACACTCAAGACAGTGACAGGAAAGGTGGTCCCAGGCAAAGAAATGTCTGTTCTCTGTGATAGAGAGTTAAAAAAGAATGAAGCACAGTTTACCCCACGTTTCTTGATGGCCTTGTTAAGCAGCCTCACAACATCTGCTCCCTCCACTCCGCTTGCTTTGAAGCGCTTCGTCCAGGTTATCAGAATACCCTGACAAAACAAGAGAGCAACATTCAGCAGGATGCCACCATAAGACACAAACTGATTTTTTTATAACTAAACCCAAGATTTTATACAACAAACACGCGTTTAGATCTCTTCTTATCTGACTTAACAGCCCAGCCTGAGACAATCCGCTTTCTCTGATTCTCACTACAGTAAGCTAAGAAATCGTTTTCCCCTTCCTTGCTAGAAAATGGTTTGCTTGCATTTTGTATTTTCAGCCTGCTCTTCTGCCTGTTACTCCTCGACAGTTTTTCTTGGAAAACCATTTAATCCTTTTGGGCCATGGAAATCGACTGCTTTCAGAAAAAGCTGACTGCGCAGGACTGACTAAAGAGGAGAGATGTGATGTTTGTATGCCCAGGACTCAGCAGCAGCTGGGATCAGACAGCTGCATGTTTGCTGCCTGGAGTCCCTGCTCTCCTGTCACGTTTCACTGTGGGATCATGTTTATGGGCTGAGGCAAATGGAAATACTGGAAATGTAGCAATGGACGTCCCCAAATTACAGCACGGACCAAAAAGGAAATCCTGGTATTGAATTCCTTGTTTGCAAACTATCATGAAGAGCCTGCAAATCCCCGAAGGTAGTAACTACATCTGATTTTTGTTTGCTACAGTGCCCAGCTGATTCAGAGCATCCAGGACATAAGTAAATAATAATAAAAGAAAGCAGTCAACAGGAAGGACCACTCAAATCAGCTCAGCTTTTCATACCAACCACAACATTCACATCTATCACAACAAACAGAAGTCCAAGAAGCTAAACACCAGAGAAGCTGAAGCCTACCGGCACAGCAGTCATTGCCCAGGTGCATGTCTGCCCATATCTCAGCTTAAAACTCAACCATGTGCCTTGTGCACGTTTGCCCTCCCAGCTGCACTAGCTGCAGAGGGGTCAGGGCAGCTCTTTCCAGACGAGGAGGTACTCTCCTGCTGCTAAACCACAAACTCAGTTTGCCCAAGTTTGCCCGCTGTGATGCCCTCATTAGCATCATGTAGAAACTCAGTAGAGGCTCGTGCTGCTGCGCAGGGAAACCGTGGGCAGAGCCTGCACTTCAGACACAGTTTTCACAGGCAAAAGAGCTCTTTGTTCCATGTAACTTGTACCATTCAGGAAACTGGTCAAACCACACTGGCAATGAGCAGCTCCTCTCAGCGTGACTGACTGCTGTGCTGGAAGGATTTTTTGCTTTGCCAGCAAGGCTTTGGCAGCAGGGAGGAGCCCTTGGTGTGCAGCAGGGTTGAGAGGGACCCAACCATGTGGTGCCACCTTGTTACCCTTGGAGAAACCAGGGATCACCTTGACTCCTTCTCACCAAGCACAAGAAATCAGCACCCAGGCAAGCACAGCCTCACAGAAGCAGCAATTCAAGAACAAATCTGGCCCACAAAATCCAGAAAAATATATTTTTCTAAGGCTCAAAACATCACAAAACCACAGAAAGAGGTGGGGGTTTTGTTTGGTTGGTTT
>WEIS01013624.1:0-12204 GCA_013389965.1 Todus mexicanus | reverse complement strand
AACATATTGTTAAAATATAAGCTACTTTTTAATGTTTGCAGTCTTTTTAAAAACATCTTTTACCACAGAGACACATCATAGGTTATTACATAGATAAGTGTCCAGTAAGTACTTTTATACCTCTTTGATAATGTTAACTATTGTTTGAATAGAGAGATGGAATAAAATATTCAGATTGAAAAAGCTTCAATCAGTACCCAAAGCGGTAATTTTCTGAGACATAGAAAGGAACTTCAGCCCAAGCAACTATTATTTTATTTATTTATTTATTTTTCCACAAGAATGTAGCGTTTTCAGTTCTGTGCTATGGTACTTTGAGACTTGTCATACTTTTCTGGTAAAAAGAACACCTGGTTAGTTATTCTGAATTAAAATGCACATTCAACAAGGAAGCACATAAAATGTGTTTGGCAAAATTAAGAAGTACTGCAGTGCCTATAAAAAGTGGGGTAAGAAACATCATGATGCATCTAGACCCTGACCTACAAACCATTTCAATCAACAGAGATTTTCTATTGACTTAATCCACTTTAGATAATTCTTGTGGTCCATTAAGTCTATATCAGTGTAACAATGAGTTATGCTCACAACTAAATCTTCCTGGCTTTTATCATGATTTAGGTATATGCTTAAACTTAAGTAGAACCTCAAGTGGTTTCAATACAGGGATGTTGAAATGTCCTGTCAAACTGGAACTTTAATGAAGAAAAAAACTTACAAATTGACATGAACACATCTAGTGTGTGGGGAATTAGTTCTCTGATGCTATGGGCAGCTAAGCTGTGACATAACCCAAATCTAAATATGGAAGGATTTTTTATTGTTCACTATCTTCCTGTGTCTATTTTTAAAAACTTAGAAAATCTCTTAGAGGAACTCCAAATTCCCTCTGATTCTCAGACTCTTGACTAGTCCAGGCTCTTTGTTGTATCTTACTGCTTTCTGTTCAGTATTGCCACATTTTTAAAATTCTTGTTGCAGACAGACTGCCCTGTAAAAATTGGTAAACTGGAGCATTGATAGTGATGTCGATACTTATTATCTTCGGTACTGAAATATGTATGCTTTCAATTGAGTCATTGATTCAATAGCCAGTATAGCAGTATGATTTTTCTTTTTATAAACAAAAGAAACATTATGACATTTACCTGTTTGATTTTGTTTTGGATTTTTTGGCTGGATTTTGGTCTTGGTTTGGGGGTGGTTTTTTTGTGGAGGTTTTTTTGTGTGGTGTTGGGGTTTTCTGTTGGGTTTTGTTTGTTTGTTTGTTTGTTTTTAATAGCTAATTATTTATTTCACCATCTGCAGTATATTAGGAAGAAATGTTCATATCTTGTCTTTTTGCCACAACTAAGTACAGAAATGACACTGCACTATTTACACTTTTATTGTTTTTTGTGTTTGGTTGTTGATTTTTCAGTGCCTTCTGTTGCAGTGAAGATCACAAGTACTTCTGTGACTAATAGCATGATCGTCAAGATTCATCAATGGATGAATGTTTGAGCCAGGATGGCACAGAGTTTACACAGTTCCAGAAGATTTTAATGACGTCAGGTACGTCTGACCTCTTGTGCAATGCAGAGGAAAAGGTGTCATCTCACAATTTTGGCATAAGCATCAGTCTATTCATGGTTTTGCTTACCCTTAAAAGTAGACTCAGTATTGGTTTTGATTCAGTGTGATGGACATTCACGTATGTCCAGAACTTGAAAAAATAAGGTCTTGGTTAAAGTGAATTATTATTCATTCTTTGAAAAAAAAAATCTATTATTTTACTTTTAAGGACTCATCTAAAACTTCTCAGAGTTCTACACTTAAAGGAAACTAACAGCAACAAAACAAAATAAAAAAAGCAATAAGGTTTTGATAGTTATATTTCAAATGTAAGAATAAGTTTGAGCATCTGATATTAACAAGAACACATGAATTCTAAAAAAGTGACCAAATATATTCTGAAAGCTTTTAGAGTATGCTGAGGACTCAAAAACATAGCTAACATACTGTGCACTGCCTTGCAAATATGCAGAAAGGGGGAAAAGATGATCATAAATATCTCATAAATTGCACATATTCTGAGTACATTATAGAACTTTTGAGCAATAGGAGAATTGCTAAAGAACAAATAGCAGCTCACTGTTTAAAAAATTACATTGGCCTTTCTGTCAAGAGCCTTTCTTATACCTGTCAAGAAAGAGGCGGAGAAGTGTATTTATTTTGGTTCTTACCTCTGAAATAGGGCTTAACTAGCTCCTCCATATCCTGGTCATATAAACCTCTTAGAATGCAAGGTAGATTTATAGAATTGATTTAAACTGATTCACCATTTGACCCATAATGGAAAGATTTATTTTGAGGCATTTGGAGTAAAAGACAAGGTAACTGAATGCTGTTTGCTTTACCTAATGATTCAGAGACTAGGATATTAGTATGATGTGACTACAAGTCTAGTATGGTTTTCTTTTAGCTCTCTCTGCACTCCGCACCTCTCACCAGTACCATTTCATGATAATCAGGGCAGGTGTTGAGGAATAAACAATCAGTTAGCAAATAATTTTTCTTTTTATAGAATAAGAGCTCATATTGACAGCTAAATGATCTTGTGTTTTTATAAAATATGCTTTTTTTTACTAAAAGCTTTCAAAAGCAGGTATAAGCTCCACCTGAAACCCAGAATTCTTACAGAAATGTTGTCCCATTTTATCTGGATATTGTAAGAAACATGTTTATTTTGAATTTCAAATTATATATTGAATTTCAGCTGTCTAAATCACAATGGAACCATCCAAAATGCATCCCCATTTTTCATTTGGAGTGAAACAGAACATTTACCTAATGCAAAGTCTGTATTTAAGAAAAACAATTGCCTATATTTCAGAAAGTGGACCAGCAACAACTGTCCCCTAACTAATTGTTCACAAAACTGTGGGATTTTTTTCTTTTGTGGTTTTGAAATATGGTCACTTAAAGTGTCATTGGTCAGTCTGGCAAATGAAAATTGTTTCCAGAATTTCTGAACAGGGAAGAACGGAGTAAATGCAATATTGTATTCAGTGATCAAAGGTTACTTTTGTTTACTTCTACCCTTTTGGTCCAGAACAGCAAGAGAAATTAACTGTCAGTAGCATATGGGACTTCCACACAATCCTGTGGAGTTAGTGCTTGGAATGAAGGATATAAAAGATAGAAACCTTAACTAGAATAAATCTGCTTAGCTTCACTGATTTCAGACTGGATGAGCTAATTTTTAATAGGTACTGTTCTGCCCCAGAGATATATCTGAAGGTAAACGGAAGTAAATAGTCTTCTCACTTGGAACTCAGGCAATTTAAATTTTGTCTACTTATCTACTTCTCATCTGTTCCAAACTGGAGATTTTTCTTGCTTCTTTTTTGCTGTATCTGTATAACAGTTGCTCCTAAATACAGATTCTAAACTTTATGGTACCAAACTTACCATGCAGTTTTATTAGAAAATAACAGGTGGATTACACAGAACCAGAATGATCCAAATGACTGATTTGGGTTATCACAAGTTAAGCCATAGATGAATGCTTTCATATGTTCCTGTAGCCTTTTTTCTATTTGGTATTGCATGATATTTTATCCGTGAGGAAATGCGGTAGGATAGTGCAACAAGGTACACTGAAGAGCAGCTTCACAGTTAGGACGCTGTGCATATAGAGATGTGGTCTGCCCATTGCATCTGTCATGAAGACTGACTGGATTTCATCTAATTTAAATGTACTTTTGGCTAGTATATTAAAAAAGGAAAAGGAGCACTTAAGAGCACTGGAAGAACACTTTCAATTCAGTGTAACAGGACCAGCACTTAATACCAAGTAGTGGTTCCACACAGAAGTACGTCATTTGGTGGTAACTCCTTGCCTGAGGGTAGGAATGCAGGTGCACTCAAAGATGCACTAGTGTGAGCACCATGAATGTCAAATTTTGCTGTGAAACAGAGAAAGAAGGTCCTCAAAAAGTCCTAATTCATCAAATATGCTCAGATCATGCCTAATCCACTGGAAAAGCATTGAGTTCAACACAAAACTCATCAGTCATGGTCATTTTCATTCAAAAATGCACAGAGAGGGAAAGTGGTGTGACTGGTGACCCTGATTTGCATAGTATCTACTTGTTAGAGAGGACCTGTCAATATGGTTGGGTCCACAAGCAGCAGGCTCCCCTTGTTCTGAGTTCAGTAGCTGCTTATTAGGAAATCTGGTTGTCTGCTGCCCAGATCATTACTGCTGGTAGCTCTGGGTTGCAGTTCCTACTGAAGAAGAGAGAGACAATGGGCTCAGGTGCCTCACAAATCAGAGGGAAATTATAAACACATTTCCTCAGGGAAATGCCCTGGTCGCTAGTCTAGCAGGCTACAATGAAAGAGTAAGATGGAGGAGAGGTCTTGATGCTTTCAGTGAAAGCTGGGAGGGTGTTGAGTGAGGAATGAAAAGGTCAAAAGTTATACATCCAACAAGGTGGAATTGAAAATGAGGGAAAAACTGGATTTTTGCCCTACGCTGATGTATTTGTGTGCTTTGCATTTAATTGAGGTGGGGTATGATGCCTGAGAGTAGTGTGATAAACAAGAATAGTTTTGCTTCAGCCAAGGCTGAAAAGTTGTAGGTGGACTGAAAGAATGTAAGCTTTTAGTACCCAGTATCGGGGAACAAGGCAGGGAATACAAACAGTCGGGTTAGGGGGTGTCATTTAGATGCCTAGTTTAGATATATTACTGTAGTTGTGTTTTGATGGGTCTTAAATTTGCCTAAAGGCTATATAAGCAATTCACATAGTTTAGTGCTGTAGATAGCCTTATATGGATAGCTGGCTGCCCGCCGGCCTGAGAAGCCGCATGCGCAGAGAGAAGAGGGGCGAAACTTCAACTCCCATGAAGACCCTCTTGGTGATGGGGCGCAAGCGTGGGGGGAGTGGTAATAAAATGTAAATAAAGTTATGCATATGTATGATTATAACATACAAAAGTGTAGAAAAGACCCTATGTGGCGTGCATATGCTGTGGAGAAAAACTCCCACTATGCACCCAGCGCTGTAAATAAATATTTTAGCTTTGCTTTGGAGACTTTGTCCTTAATTCTAAAATTATTATTGGGGTTCATTTCTCACAGTAGGAAAAGAAATCAAACCCATTACTCTCTTTGTCTTCAGGAAAGTCTTACAAATGTCCAGGAAGTTTAAATGGTTCTTTGGAAAGACTTGATGGTCTAACTCAGCAAGGCCTACTTTTCAGGAAATGGAATATCCAAATGGGTACACAGAAAAGACAATTTGCATGTCTCTGCACTTCCATTCTCTATCTGGAAAGCAAAGATTAAAAAAATAGGTGCTTTTAGTAAGTATGTAACAAACTTCTGCTACAGAAGCTGTCACCATATGCTTGTTTAACAACAGACTAAGAGACCTATCTCACTGCAGGACCTTTTGATGTTCTTTATTAGAGAAACAGGTAATGCTTTATTTAGTATTTCCTTTATATGAGACTTGCAAGCAGACTTCCTAATTACACATAAGTAGTTACTAACCTTTTATTAGAAGATGGATTATTTTGAGTGATATTAGCAATTTGTTGACACCACCATGATCTCGTCAGCCCACAAACCCATAATCTTGGTAATACTACTACCTCAAACCACCTGTGAGGAGCCAGCATCTAGATTTTGCAAACTGACTCTCACAGGTTCTCTGAGACAAGGACTGTGCATAATTTTGTGTTTGTACAATACCTGGTATATTTTGATCTAGATTCCTTTGGAATAAACGCTTGCAAAAAGCTGCTTCTCCAGGGTGTTAGCAATGAATATCAGACTGTAGATGAAAAAATAAGAAGACATAGAATATCTTAAAAATGGCTAGTTCCATTTCACAGAATTTTTTCTTGTTTTGAAATTTGGCTCATTTCTGAAAAGAAATGAGAAAAATTAAGTGTTTCTCTGTGAAAGAACCATAACTATTTTAGACACAGTTAAGACTTTTAAGGGGTTAGACACTTATATTATTCACAGGAATATTTGGAATCATAATAACAACTATATGTTGCAGTAGAAATGAAATTTGGCTCCAAAGATGATATTTTCTTAGATAGTCTTCCTAGACAAGACATTGGCTTGCTGGGAATTTAGGCTCAACTACATTGTTGTTTCCTGTGCTCCTATTACAATAACCCCACCTAATTTTACTGATGAACCATGATCAAAACCATGAAATCATTCCAACTTTTATCATCCAGAAGACTGAATACTAGCACTCAGGAATATTTTCTGGTTCTGATTGGTTTACTAGTGTAAAACTGGGATCAAAATTTGTAGCTCCTGTCTTTTCCAACAAGCAGGAACTGCTCCAGTTACCAGTATGCTATAGGTGGTTGTTTCAATATTTCATAAAGGTACCATAGAATTTCTCATGCATGTATTTACCTGTTTGAGAGTCAGAGCTGACAGGTCTTTAAGCTGGTGCAATTCAGTCCATGTCTGACATTGGAATAGTAATTGCAACAAACAAACAAAAATCAAAACCCAACACTTGATTGGCTAGCACTTAGTATTTGCAATTGAAAGAGACCTAGTCTTTATAGAGAAGACACAGAAGGGGCAGGCAATACATATTATATCTGTATGTTACTTCAGGCAAGCCTAACATTTAGCAAAATATAACTGGAAGGACCTTGAGAGATCATCAGAACCACTGTACCTGTTTAGGATCATTAGTTACATACCTGTCTTTAAAAAAACCCCTATGATGGAGGCTGCACAATTCTCCTAACTATTCTACTGTTTGAATTGAATTTTGCTATTATTCTAGTCTAAGTTTCTGAGGCTGAAACACATTACCAGTATTCCTTGTCCATTTGTCCTAGGCATACAAGAAAACCCTGAGGAAGCCACTTACGTATTTGAGGACTTATAGTTTGGGTGCTCCACATTTTTCTCTGAATTAAATAACTTCATTTCTTCCACTACTTTATCATAGGACATATTTTTTACAGACTTCTGATTGCATTGCATGTGCTCCTAGAACAGAGGAGGGCTGACATATCTCCCAGATGCCTGATGAATGAGACAATACCTGATGAAACCTCTGTCTTAATTACATTTCATTTGATATTATGCTGACAACACTCACTAATGATAGATCAGATGTAGTTTCCTGTACTACTGACATCTATTGACAGTAGGGTTGAAAATTCAGTTTTTAAAATTTTCTTCCTCATACTGAACTCACTTGAGAAGAGGCCTTTGGTATGCTTAAGTAGCATCACACAGATAACATGCATCTTCCAGTCAAGGACAGCAAGAGATCACTCAGCCATTATTGTCACAGACAAATGAGACTCAACTTGGGGAAATTAATTTATTGTCAATCAAATCAGACTAGTGTAAAGAGAAATAAAAACTAAATCTTAAAACACCTTCCTTCTACTTCTCCCTTCTTTCTAGGCTCGTCTTCACTCCTGATTTTCTCTACCTCCTCCCTTCCAGTGTTGCAGGGGAATGGGAAATAGGGGTTGCAGTTTATCACCTGTTGTCTCTGCTGCTCCTTCGTCCTCAGGGGAAGAACTCCTCACTTTCTTTCCCTACCCCAGCATGGTGTTTCTACCACAGGACAGGCTTCCATGAACTTCTCCAATGTGAGTCCTTCCCATGGGCTGCAGCTCTTCATAAACTACTTCAATGTGGGTCCCTTCTATGGGGTGCAGTCCTTCAGGAATAGACTGCTGCACCATGGGCTCCCCAAGGAGTCACAAGTCCTGTCAGTAAACTTGTTCAAACATGGACTCCTCTCTTCACAGGTCCACAGGTCCTGTCATGAGCCTGTTCCAGCTCTTGCTTCCCACAGAGTCCCAGCTTCATTGGGCATCCACCTGCTCTGGCGTATGGTCCTCTATGGGCTTCAGGTGGATATCTGCTCCACTGTGGACCTCCATGGACTGCAGGGGGACAGCCTGCCTCACCATGGTCTTCACCGTTGGGCTTCAGGGTAGTCTCTGCTACAGCACCTGGAGCACATCCTCCTCTTCCTTCACTGACCTTCGTGTCTGCAGAGCTGTTGCTCTAACATATTCTCACTCCTCTCTCTAGCTGCTATTTGTTCTGCAGCAGGTTTGTTTCCCTCTTAAATATTTTAGCCTAGAGGTGTTACCACTGTCACTGATTGCCTCAGCCTTGGCCAGTGATGGGTCCATCATGGAGCCTGCTGAAGTTGACTCCATTGGGCATAGGGGGAAGCTACTAGTAGCTTCTCACAGAAACCGCTTCTGTTGTTCCACTGCTATCAAAACATTACCACTCAAACCTAATACACACTCTCACAGGAAGTAGTATACGAAGTGGACCTGATGAAGAAATAATGTAATTCCACCAACAATGGTTTTCCATCAAATCAGAGAGGTGATCTTTTTTTGCATAGCAGACAGCCAAATCTGCTACGGTTGGAGTACAGATTTTTTTCCTACGCTGGCCAGAGTAGTTCCAAATCACAATAATATTTTAGCTCTGGTATCAGAGCAACAACTCTACCAATTGCTGACATGTAGCTTAAAAAGTCTCAAATATATCTTTTTCTTTCTTTCTTTCTTTCTTTTTTTTTTAAATTACTTTTTTTTTTTTAATTCCGAGTCCCTCGCTTGACCCTTCTTTTGTGATGAGTTCATAGAAAGATCAAGTCTGGATTCCCTGAGAGCACTGAACCAGAGAAGCATTTATCCTGTAATACTGCCCAACATGCTTACAGTGAGAGACACAAAGTAACTGTCCAAGATTCTATCCCATGGATTAGTACACAATCATAATGGTAGGTAGGAAATTCAACAGAATTCAACAGAATAAGAACTCTCCACAGTTTTTAGGTGTTGTGGGTTGGTTGTGTTTTATTTTTTTCTCTAAATCTCCCTTGTTTCCACTGAGTTTCAGAATGCAGTCTAAGGACTTTCCTAAATAAGGCAAGTTTATTCTATTGACTAAGTGGTTTTGGCAATGTTAGTTGTATCCAAAGCTTATCTAACGAAATTTGCTGAGCTCCAGTCTTATATTTTTGAACACATTCAAATAAAAGGTCCCCAAGAGTTATATTCTGTGAAGCAATGTGAGCATACACATTGTGCTGAAAATTTGAAATTTATTTCTTTGTTAATGGTTTACAGGTGTGGTAAATACAATGTTTGAAGATCAACACGTAAGTTATGCAATGTGCTTTTCAAACAAAATTGTAATATGCTTCTATGACTATCCCAATGTACGGACTTGTTTGGGAACCCCGGCTGTCAGCTTGTAAAATCCTCAACTGTGGGTTCCTGGGCAGATTTAACTTTTGCTGAGCTACTTACAGATCTGGGTATGTGTCAACAAACTATCACTGCTTACTTGCAGTGTTCTTGGAAATGACAGAGCACGTGGGTCTCTCTTATTGGTAGTACCAGTGGAACCATTTCCCTGAATAAAGCAAACTGGTGCATTCTGCATCCACAGTCCGAATCAAAGCCAGGTAGCTAAATTGCAAAACACACTTGGTTGCAAGGTGCTTCTTGCTTTCTCAAGGAGAGAAAAAAAACCCACCCACCACTTTTGTTTTTCATACAGTGTAATAATGTTATGGTTTATAACCTATAAATAATGTTATGGTTTATAACCTATAAATCCTCTGAGTGTTTTCATCTTGATACAGTCATCATCTCATAGATAGGAGTCTGCTTTGTGTGGTAATAAGACTTTTCTCAAGTTCAGAGATGAATAAAGTTAATTAAAAACAAACAAAAAGATCAAGTAGTATTTCAGGACTTCAGATATGGACATGATAATGGCTTGCTGCCATATATGTAGATTAAGATAAATAAATGTGTATGTGGCTTATGGAACTTGTTTTTTAATAGGCCGATTTGACTGTTATACATAACTTCAGTAGCTGGTTTAAGATACTAGTCAACAGATTTGTTTCGTACTGACTGAACATTCTTTTTTTTTTTTTTTCTTTGAAACTACTTTACTGTGTGTAGTTTTTGAGCTTAGTTATATTGTGAAATGCCATTATCTAGCTAACATCTCTTCTTCTCTCAGTGACACCAGTATATATAGGGCTATTAAGGAAACTTTTAATAGCAACTTTTAAAATCTCTGAGTCAATGTTGCCAAGACTTCTAAAATGACTCTATGAACTTTTTCATTTGCTGAGTTACTTTATTCATTGGTCATTCCTCTGTTGGATTCTACATTGAAAAAAAAGGATCTATTTATTCTCCTGACACCTTTTATATCTTTTATCTCTTCTTTAAGAAAACATCTGTCCATTAACATACTAATAGCATCTCTGCTGGTACTTAATGGAAGTTCTTTTATCTTTATAATCCCATCTGGTTTCAAGCTACTTTCACAGAAAGAATGAACAAAAAAGTTAAAAATACTAAAGACTCTGTTCTCCTCTTTGCTGTTGAAAAAACCTGTACATGGATATATACGTACAAGTGCCATCTTTTGGTGACCCTCTTCTCCCTCATGCAGGACAAAAGGGCAAAAGACTCAGAAAGAAAAGCTATGGATTATGTGATGATGAGAATAGGTCTACAGGATCAGACCACATGTCTACCTAACCTCTATCAAGTCTTCAAATGTGGCGAGTAATATTATGCATGTAGTGATACTTCCACCTTACAAAACCTTTTGCCAAGTTATGCAGGTATCTAGGTAGAAATGTCACACTGACACAGGTGCAAAGGTGAAATTCACTTCTTCCCATCTGAATACTAAACAACAATGACAGCAACAACAACATTAATATTTTGCTTACGAGAGAAAAGTTAGGGTAACTCCAATATTTGTCTCCCTTTCGTGCTCACTTCTCTGAAAGAACAGAGCCTGTGGAAAGAGTAAATGATTAATGGGTGTTCCCAGATTAGGGAAGGTAACTGCTGTTGCTGTCAGGTTTTTTTCTGTATAAATCATGTGTTGGATATCTTGCAGCATCTGAAAAGATGCTTGTGATGTTAAGACTGCTCTGCTAAGATATTACGTGCTAGGTACCTAATCAACACACAAAACAACCAGCCATTAGATTTCACTAAAGCATTAATATCTCTCAGGAACTCTAGGCAGTTTGAGGCTGTGGAGGTGTAGACACAAAAAGAAGGTGGATTACCAAGGACAATACATTACAAAGTCTTCCTTCTTTTCGTGATTTCATAGCTTAAACTATGATGCAATTGTGAGACTCTTAAGGACCATTGTTGAAAAACATTAGTTTTAATATAAGTGTTGCAGCACCTGTGATCATCTGCAAAGTTGGTCATAACCATGTACCTATCGGTGCTCAAAATTAGCAGAAAGTCAAAGCGAAAATTCCCATACAAGGATCACATTGGAGGATGGAAGGTTACTCAGTGAAACCAACAACCCTGGGTAAATGTAAGGAGTGTAGATTAATGATAGAACTGTCTCCAAAAAAGGGAATTCTGTCTCCACATCCTCTTTCTGTAGCCATGGAATAAGAGATACTGTGACCATCTGTGCCCACTACATGACCTACCCTGAGGTTGTGTGTGAGCTTGCCCTATCCTTGTTCCAAGCCAACCAATACCTATTTGACCTCTTTACTCCTGCAATGAGTGTAGCCTAAAGCCAATTAGAATTTGGCATCTTGTTGGTTTATAAAATATTATGTTCTCTTCTCTGCTACTGTAATCTTGTTAAGTCTTGTGTTTGGGTTAGCTGATTCTTCATCATGACATCATGAAATGCTTTGTATTTGATCTGTTAGAGCAGCTTTCTTCCACTTGCAACACTCTTTCATACCTGAAGAAAACTCCTTATATTTTAATGTTTGCCTCTACCAGGCCAGCATTCCTAAGTCCTCAGAAGAATTTTGTTTGTTTTGATGTATCAGCTCTGATCTACATGTTACCTCTTCTGTTGGCATCATGCCTGTTAAGCTTCCTGAAATATGGCATACAATGCCTTTGTTTATTATGAGATAATGCTTTTAAATACTTCATATATTTCTGCCCCTGCTATTTTTTTCATGTACTGTTACTGTTGAATATAAATAAATGTATGTTGCATCAGATAATACACAGCTGATTTTGTAACAGAAAGTTCAGGTGACTCCAAATGAAAGTCCGAAATTTCTTTATTGATCAGCGTGAATGTTCAAGGTCTTCACAAACCTGAAATACTTTTCAATGTCATAATCAGGCTTTTAT
>WEIS01013623.1:0-19582 GCA_013389965.1 Todus mexicanus | reverse complement strand
CAAGCAGGAGACCCTCCATCCTCAGGAAACTTCCCCCCTTTTTAGCATGACGTTTATGTGCTGGGCTAGAGCTGTGAGCCGGCTCGGGGCAGCTGCCCTGGCTGTCTCCAGGCTGCTGCTGGCCTGCAGACCATGCCTAGCCTGGGATTCTGTCCCAGCGAAATCAGGACAGAAGTGCAGACTTGTTCCGTGCTTCCAACGCACCATCTTCAAAAGGTGTCTCACAATCCAGGGTGGCCATTAGGTGGCCAAAGGTTATATCCTTACAGGACGGAAAGGCTCAGGTGTATGACAATGAGAGGGTGCAGAGACAGGTGCAGGCAGCTGACTGGACAGGAGACCGACTTCTGCCAGTACCAGTGCATATTGTGCAGCTAATCAGGGGCACACACAACACTGCTGACTTATCTGAACCTGTCTCGGGCTTACATGTTTGCTATTGTCTTTTGTCCTTATGTGTCACACAATATGAATTTTGCCGTGTCCGATCCTGTTGAATTTTCAGCGTGCATTTACAGTGTTAGCAGGGCAGTGTGCGTGGCTTCTGCAGCAGGGAAATATTTTTCCAAGTTGCTTAAACTTTCAGCTGGTGGTTCTGCGATGATAGTGATAATGAATTGACAAGAGGAGCACACCCTGTGTAAATAAGGACAGCGATCTGTGAATCATCGCATATATCCCACGTTACGGCATTTCTTATGTTTTGCAACATGAAAACGAAAGAGCATCTCACCTACCTTAATGCTGCTAATGGAAGACAAAATGAGTTCTTTGTAGGTAACCACCAAGCTCTTGACATTTCTGACCAAATCCAGTACGGGACTTCATTTCCACTGTGGTACTGCAGCTGTTAGCATTTGCCTGTATCTAATCAAGCAAGAACTTAACCTTGAATACCAAACACAAAATCTATAAACTAAAAGCTAGAACTAACTTGATTCCCTGAAGGTCATAGAATTTAAATAGAACGGAGCAAACCCATCTGAAAAGAAAACATTCTGCATTATTCCAGGCGTATAGCCATATGTCTTTGATACAGGATTTTCAAACTGCTTATTAACCCTTTCCAGAAAATTGTTTTAAGTAGTAAAAGCTTTGAGTCAAATCTGCCTGTGTTTATTCAGGGTTTAATCAAGCCAGGCCAGCACCCTGGGGCGAGGATGTCGTTGGACCTATGCATCAGGGAAGAAAAGAAACAAGAGTCTTTCCCTCCTCCCTTGCATGAGCACAGAGGTTAATATAATCCAATTCCTTGTGCTCCAGTAAATGGTGAAGAGGAGGCAGAAAAGAGCCGGATCTGCAGCACGGTGAGGCGAGAGCGGATTCCCCTTGACCGAAGAAAGTGCAGAGGCCCAGCTCATTGTGTAGATGGAGTGTTGTGCTCACTGGGTCTGCTCTGGAGAGCTCACCTCTCCTCCTTCCCACTCTGCCCACAGCGGTACTTAGAGCTGCAGTCCACCACCCCGCTTACAGCAGTGGGAATCCTGACCGAGAAAAGACTGCCAGCTCAGGTCTTCTGAGATTCACAGGATAAGATTCAAAGGGTGTATTTAGTCACACGGTCATTTCTTTTTCCAGAACCTCATTTACAGACCAAATATTTACTGTTCCTTCACATAAAAATTTGAGGACATTTGAGATCCTGCACTCTGGTTTGCAAGGACTTACTCTGCTACCAGCCTCTATCCTTTAATTACAGAGCAGTTAACACGCAGCCACTGATAGCACATTACAGGGTCCAGGTTCAGCTCTAGACAATGACATGCAGCTAAATTTAGGTGTCTGAGCTCCTATTTCAGTCAGTGGAGCTCTGGGGCTCAGCCTGGCTGCCTGAACAACGGGGTCCAGGGATGTTCAGTGGAGCATCTGAGACAAATGCACGGGGCTGGTGGATGTGACCCCAAACCTGTGCACCCTGCTGTGCACACCTGAATTCCCTCTGCCTTTCTCACAGGCAGCGCAGAGAAAAGCACAGTCTTTGTCAGGCAACTGCTTTGAACTTCCACCTCTGCAGTGCTGAACCGGAGAGGGGAATTTCTCTCTTAACCCACTTAGCAATCAATTTAACACCCTGAAATATAATGTTTTGTGGCCCATTGAATTTCCTCCTTGGATCTGTAACTGCTGGTCTTGCTTTTATTCTCATGCAGAGTGTCTCATCTTTCACCGAAGCTTCCTGTAATACTTGTTGCAATTTCGTCTCCCGGGCAGCTCCACGGTGAGCCTTGTGCTAAAAAAGTACTCCCTGGGATTTATCGCAATGCCGTTATCATAGGGCAAATATGAAACCAGAATCCAAGTTAATTAGAGGAGGTGTGATAGGATCCTGGGCATTGGTGAGCATAGTTGCATCTAACCAGGCATGAAGTCAACAGATCAACAGTTACAAATCAGACCAGGTCTCACAAACTGACTCTATGCCTCCCATTCAGCGTGTTCATCTGTTTGTAGTCTTCATGACTAGCCCCTCTACTTGGGATCATAACTCTGCACAGAGCTAACGGAATTATTTCATTGGAATTTTCCATTTTAAAATCGGGTTGGTTTTGTGGTTTGTTTTGTTGCGGTTTTTTTCATTTTTTATGCCTGAGGATACTATGTTTTGGTCAATTCACAGGGTCATAGAATGATAGAATGGTTTGGGTTGGAAGGGGCTTTAAAGATTCATTTAGTCCTAACCCCTCTGCCATGGGCAGGGTCCCGTCCCCATCTATTAGATCAGGTTGCTCAGAGCCCCATCCAACCTGGCCTTGAACACTTCCAGGGAGGGGGAATCTATAACTTCTCTGGGCAACCCCACCACCCTCACAGTAAAGAACATCTTTCTTACATCTATTCTAAATCTACTCGCTTTCAGTGTAAACCCATTACCCATTCATTGTCCTATCACTACATACCCTTGCAAAAGTCCCTTTCCAACTTTCTTTGCAGGCCCCCTTCAGGTACTAGAAGGCTGTTATAAGTTGTCCCCGAAGTCTTCTCCAGCTTGAACAATGCCAACTCTCTCAGCCTGTCTTCACAGGAGAGGTGCTCTAGCCCCTTTATCACCTTTGTGGCCCTCCTTTGAAATTGCTCCAATGGATCCATGTCCTTCTTATGTTGGGGGCCCCAGAGCTGGACACAGTACTGCAGGTGGTGTAACCAAGAGTGGAATAGACGGGAGACTCACCTCCCTCGACCTGCTGGTCACACTTCTTTTGATGCAGCACAGGGTATGTTTGACCTTCTGGGCTGCAAACACACATTGCCAGGTCATATTGAGCTTCTCATCAACCAATTCTTTAGACTGTTTTAATCTCCTCCCTGTGCCAGACTTTGTTGGAGTCCACCTCTGAACAGCTCTTCCTATATGTAAAATTCGGCACATAATTGCTTTAATTTCTATTCCCATAAAAGCAAATCATGGCTTATGACAATCCGGAACAGAATATTGTCTTTTCTGACGACCTCAAATTTCTTACGGGAGATTGTGGAAGAACAATTTGTCTCTGTGTCAATTAACACTCCAGACACATGAATACTCTGTCTCTCTACTTGTGCTAGCCCTTTATACAGGCAATATCCCCTGTGCTGCTTGTCCCACCCCCTACGAGAGGTTATGCACCTAGTTTGACTCTTTTCAGAATAAAATGGCAATCTTTCAGACAAAATGGGCCATACAAGAATTGCAGGCAATTTCCCAGTCATGCTTGAGACACTCTTTTCACTTAAACTCACTGTAATTTTGATGGGCATTTCTTTGGGTAATATCCTCTAAAGAAGCACTCCGGGAATTGGGCACACTGGTGGGTTGCTGGTGTGGTCATTGTCTCAGGGAGGGAGGGAGGGAGCGTCAGGAAACCCAGTGATGAACACTTACAGCATAACCTGCCAAGGGGAAAATTCTTCTTATTATTATTAATTAGGAATTGTCTGTACCTGCAGCAGGGAGGTTGTGTATTACCTGCAATTTTTTTCCACCTCACTTGATTTAGTATTATCCTTATAATATGTAATCTTTCTTTTAATGCTGCTAAACTCTTGACCCCGATATTTTGTAAAAATGAGTTTCACAGCTTAATTATACATTGCGGAAGACAAGACATTCATTTTTACCCTTTTTCTTTGGTTAAAAGTGTTCCTGGCTGGCCTGAGTGCACATGAACATTAGAAAATAATCTCTTAAGCAACCGTTCCTCAAAATTTATGCCAACACTTGTTAGTCGCTGTCCTCCAAATGTCACCTCTCTGTTTACGAGGAAGTGTTCAGACTCTGCAGTACTAACCCCTAACCCTAACAGCTTCCTCAAATCTGGCTAAAATTTTTCTCCCTCTAACCTCCCCACAACTGTCGCAACACATATTCAGATTTTCAAAAGGATATGAGAGCACAGATAAGAGGATAAACCAAAACCAACGAATTAAATTGACAAATTGGGTTGTCGGTAGCATTTTCGATCTTTACCAGCTGAGATCCACGTGGTTTGTGGCATAAACAAATTTTAATTGAGTGACAGATTGTTATTTCAGTACTGAAAAACTCCCCTCCAAATTCAGGAGAGAAAATGCTCCAGTAATTCTTATTAAAATCGGTCTACAAACAATCCAGGCCAGAGGCCTTTTTTGATTGCATTTTTAGACTAGCCATCTGGACTTCCTCTGGAGATTTGAGCTTGAGCATGGTCTCTATTTTTTATAGCCACTTTGCAGAAGGACACCCTGTCCAGAAAATCCAGGACCTCAGGTGCAGCTGAGCTAATGAATTACATGCAGTGATGTGTATTGAGGAGTCTCTTAGGAACCCCTTGTTAAAATTCTACCATCAGCCCAGAGGTGGAAGTGATAATATTCCTCCTCTGCTGAGGTCCGCTGAATTCCTCCTAAATCAACCCTGCCAGAGTTGACTTATCCCTCATGCTCCTAGAAGCCATCTGAAGGAGAAATTGTTTTCCTCTGTAATTACTCGCTCTTCTTAGACTGAACCTGCAGCTGACCATGTGCAAACGTGATTTATTTGTTTTGTGATAAGTCTGTTATTGACCAGCATCGGCAGCACAGTGCTTGCAGAGCAGAAGTAGGCTGAAGTCGTTTGGTGATATTAATGATGTTAGCATCTGAGGCAATCTCCCATCCCCGTGATTTCGTATTTGGAATAGGAAGATAACAAGTATTTTGTCAGAAAGCGGCCTCTTTTGTCATCATGAGACTGATCCCAAAGACCACTCACGTCAAGGAAAAAAATTCTCCTTGGGTCTAGAAGGCCTGCACCAGGTGCCTGCAGACACTCTGAAAGATGGCAAATGCATGCATGGAAATGGCATTCCATGGGGTAACGTACTCCATGCCATCCTCACCACAGCACCTTCATGTGCATCTTAACCTCTTACAATTGCAGAGCAATTGGAACTCGGTGTAGCCTCAGTGGAGAGGGCTAAAGTAGCTTAAATGTTACACATTTGCTTCCGGCTGAAAGGCCATGTGCTGACAGCAGTTGTGGATATGAGATATTATTTTGGCAACAGCTACTTTGTGTGAGCCCAGAAAGATTTTCAGAAACCTCTAATGTCTTCCTAAACTGGGGAGTCTCAAGCTGATTAAAGAGGTGTACATCCGAAAGACCAAGTGTCGCCACAGGAGGAAGTGTCTTGTCATTTTCAAGTGGGAGAGCTACAGCTGTATTAGCGTTTTATTTTAGGTTTTCACAACATGGTATCAAAGTCAGTTTGAAACAACTGGTTTATTTCCCCAGCCTTTCCCTTTCTGTTGTTGCCAGCTCTCTTCTCAGGAGGAGTCTTCTGTCCCATAAGCTCTGATAAGCTAGATCCCAGCTTCAGTTACCCAGGGATCAGTATTGCTGACTAGACCACCTCTTTTGCATACTGATGACCTGGAAGAAGGTGTGTGCATACAGGGGAGAAGGCTTTCTGATGCTACAAAGATGACTGCAGGACTGCCAATACAAATGAGAAAACAGCTATGCCCAGAAGGCACTGAATAGAGTACCAGCCGTGGGAAGGGCAGAAGCACAAGCAGGAAATTGAGCAAGAGCAAAAACGAGAGGTTAAAACCTGGGGTAAGTAAATAGGGTGGAAAGATCAGGAGATGTAGATGTAGACTGGCAAGGAAAGTCCTGTTTAGAGGAATTCAGAAACCCAAGGGAGTTGCTTGGGCACTGGACACTTGGGCTGGGAAGAGCCCAGCAGCCCAGAATAGGATTGACAGCACTGGACAGAGGAGGACGGAGGTGGAGAGACCACAAGCTTGCCAACAGGAACAACAGCAAGAACACCATGTCCGATATGCTTCCTCTGTGGAATTGAACACCTCCCTTCTGCACTGGGACAGAGTGCTGGCATCCATGGCCAGAACTGCCGCCTGCACATCGGCAGATGTGGGTCTCAGGCATGGATGCTGGAACACGCTGTTGGTTAACAAAACAATTCTGTCCAAGCCAACCTGAAACCCAATATTTCATTTTCATTTTTGCTCAGTAGAAAAACAATTCTATTTTTTAAGGAAGTTGGTGTTTTCACCATAAAATGCTTCTATTTTGCCAAGAAAAGATTTGTTACTAGATCATTCCAACTGGAAGTTACCACCCTTCTGGGGCCCGAGTTGTTAGAACAAAATTCTATCTGCCTGGTTATAGATTTGTTAGGTCACAACTACAAATAAAAACAAATTTTACCTCAGTATTTTTCTTGAGAATCAAGTCCTCTAACGCAGTCCTCTCCATGCATTGTACGTTTGACAATGCATACAATTTTCAGGTGAAGACAAAAGTGAGTCATAACTCAGCTCTCACTTGTATGACAGATATCTAGTTTTGAATATCTAGGTTAACCTAAATTAGGATGGACAACAAAGTGCAACATATATTACTATAACGTGGCTGGCTTTGCATTCCTTGAGTGTCCCAGTGTGTTATCTGTTGAGACACACTAGGATTTTCCCAGTGAGCTGCGAAGGTCCGTGTTACTATATTGCCAGGTTCGTCATTGTGGCAAATCCATCTTGAATTAAAGCGCATCCAAACTGAGGTGAGCAGGTTTTGCACACTTGACTGGAGAAAATTAACGGCTGAGGCCAGCACAGGTGAAAGCCTGGATTCAGTTAGCAGTGAAGGGTATGCATGAGGAGTGGACTCGTGGATGTGAGACGTGCTGCAAGAATTCATAACACTAAAGATTTCATAACACACAAGATTTCATAACACTAAAGGAGTGTTCCTTCACAGTAAAACGTTGCAAATAATCTGCAGGTTACAATCATTTTTCAGGTCTATAGGTGAGTATAGGGCTGCCCAGCTTTGGGGGGCTCTTGTGCACATTGTGCTTCACCATTTATCCCGGGCCCGAGTTGCTGCTGGTTTTAATCTCTGCCCTCCGTGCTTGGCTGATACGTCACGCTCTCTACATACTGATTCAAAGCTATGTTGTGTCAAATAAAGGACAAATAATTTGTTCGAGATCATATTTAATCAAACAAAAGAATTTCTTCTTTTCCTTCACTATGGACTTTAAATGGAATTCTATTTTCAAAGAATTTCCTCCAAACTGCTGCATTCATTATTGATTTTCTTTCTACAGTTGTTCAAACATCAATATTTTTCTAACCAACCACTTCATGAAAATGCAGTTTCCAGGAAGTTATTTTTATGTTACTATTCTTAAGTAATTTATTTTATATCTCAATTGCATGGAAAGGTAAAGAGTTCAGGGAGGGAAAAAAAAAAAAAAAGGCAAATATCTGTGTTCCTGAATGTCTAACCTTTAAGATTTGAATTAGTTAAGATGTCTTTTACCTTTCTCTTTCGTTTTCTCTTCTCTATTGATATGAACAGCACGGACTCAGATTTACTGCAGGATATTTTGAAGCGGAACAAATAATGAGTGTTTGTTCAAGAGAAGACAACATCCAAAATTCATTCTACAACAGCCAAATGTTAACAAAGGTATTTCTATGACGGTTGGTTCCTGCCCTCCCTCTGCCTTCAGACTAACCTTTTGCATAAATGTTTTGCTGTGTGTTCTCCTGTACAGCGAAGACATTATTGCTGAAGAGCGTTTCCCTCTGTACTCTTCAATTACATATTGACATTTAGACTCACAAGTCCCAATTAGCACAACTGATTTTTCCTCTGGGAGTTAATATAAATCATAGCAGCAAAAAGAAGTGCTGCTGCGTCCCAGTGTTGCAGTCACTCTCTCGCAGAGCTATCTTAGTAAACATTTTAATTACGGACAAGCTGACAGGTTGCTTAATGCTTCCAAGTAGGCAGAAATGCAGTGTTCAGCATCACGATGGCTCCTTCCTCCCGGGTTACCGCCTCATCCTGGTAGGGGTTAGCACCTAAAGCTGCCCCGCCTCTCGCAGCTCCAGGCATGGTCCTCAAAACCTTATGGTCAGCTTTATCTAAACCTATTGAAGAACGCAATGCATCCAGTTTAGATTAAACTCTTTGAGTCAATGTCTGTACTACGTGCATACAGGGACTCTTGGGAGTCAGGACTAAGACAATTAGAAAGATTCAAACAGCTCTTCACAATAAACTTGGTAGACTACCCCAATACACACAGAAAACGGAAGAAATGGAAGAGTCAGAGAAATGATTTCTTGAGGAAAACTGCAACTAGGATGTAAAGCAGGAACATCCTTGTCCGTCCCCACAGGACAACGTTGCTAGGTCCTCAGTAATGAAGAAATATGAATGAGTTGATGGCACCGATGTTGAGAAATAAATTTCCTGGAGGTCAGCGGCAGTTTTGTTACTTTCTGAAGTAAAGTAGCATTTTCTCCTCAAAACTGACCTGACAGGTAGCTGTAGAGAATCTTCTTGTACCTAGAGATGAAGTCAGGGTGCACTCCAAAGCTGCAAGCAATGTACTGCTACCCCTACCCTCACTTACGCCCGTAGCCTTGAGCCGACTTTAGCAAAGTTGGCAAAACTGCCAAGCAGCTGGACTAATGTAACTAGATTCTATTCATAACAAGAAATAATAGATCTAGCTCTCTCCAAGGAGAAAATCTAGGTTAATTCACCCTGATTATCATCTGGATAATGCCTTCTATATAAGATTTCTGAATCATACACTTCAAAAGAGAAGAATAACCTTTTGACTTCAATCGTTTTACATCCATTTGGAAAGTTTCCCAACTTCCATATTCCAAGGGATGCAGATCCACTGAAGGTAGGGATATGACTCAGAATGTGGACAAGAAACAATAATTTTAACCACATTACTGAAGTTGGAAAGGGGCAAACTGGGAACGAGCAGTTAGTTTGTAGCACCGTTCATACTCTGCCAACCCTAGCCCATTATATACGGCTAAATACTTAGTTATTTCTGAAAAGAACACCCCAAAACCAAACCAAAACCAAAACTAAAATACATTTTAAAAGGCAAGCTTTTACATGCCAGCTTTAATTTCCATTACAGGAAGGACTGTCCTACCAAGGTGAGCACCTGAGTGTATCCTTTGCCCCAAGCTCTCAGTTTCACCTTTGCTGCCTTTCTTGATTTACAAGGGACTTGTAACACACTTTTATTTCCAAGTATGGTGGAAGGATGCGTACGGGGACTCTGATGAAGAGCAAGCTCATTACAGATGGTCTGAAGCCACCATTCATATATTTTCCAAAAGCAGCTTGGAGGGAACATTAATAAAAGGAGGGGATTGAAAATGGAGGTTTAGGTACTTGTCTTCCGTACGGAGTAGAATCTGTAGGGTAAGGTCTCAGAAGTGAGTAGTTAAGTGGTTTTAAGATAGCAGTAAATCATTGTTAAGAGCCTTTAAAATCTCAGTGGGATATTTTAGCACGCATCTACATATTTTTAATATTTTTTTTTTTAATTGTATAGCTTAATTAATTTATTCTGAAATCAACCTAATTAAAAGAGTGCAATTCCCAGGAGCTTGCACCATTATTCCAATAAAGTGAATCACCTCTGCTGGCATAAGGCAGTTTTATGCACCCTTTTTGGAAAGAGTTAAACTTTGTCATAAATACTCAGCGTGTAAATAACTGGAGAAAACTGGCTTGAAAAGCAGAAGCAGCCTCTGTGGATAGCACGGATTTGAAAAGGAACATCTCTGGCCGCAACACAGAGATTGTTGCTGCCTAGATAACAGGAGTTGTTGGCAGACCTGACAAAAAAGTGGCCAAAGAGACAGATGTAAGCAATTCACTGCTCTTGAAATGCGGATGTTATTCAAATCTTCTTTTTTACCTCCTTACAAATATATTTTCTCTCAATTTTTTAAAACTCTTGTGCTATTTGGTTATTTCACATTGGTGGTTCCAGAGAAAATAGAGTCCTGGAGATGTGCTAAGGGAAGAGCTTCACATCCCTATCTCAGGACTCAGACAAATAAGTGAATTCTCACGCATTAAGGAATTATTGAATAAATTCCCAGTGGTTTAAAAGTACACATGCAAAGTTGTGTGCACATTTTCTACTAAGGTTGAAGCTGAAACGCTTTATCTCATGTTTGCTATGGGCTAAGGGCATGCATACAGCTAGTCATCAAAATCTGTCATGCCGTAAATTGTTAGACTGCTGCTGCGTCTCAGCCTCTGACAGTGAGGATACCTGAAATGTACACTTATTGACTTCACGTATTACCACCCCAAATCTGATAAAGTATCTGTCATTGGGAATTATCATCAAATCGGGTCTTTCTTGTGGTAAAAAAATCACGTTTATAAGGCAAAAGATAATTTCTTAAGCTGTGCCTTTTCAAAACAGTTGACTTTTGTTAAAATCAAGTGAAAGTAGGATGTCAAGAAGAAGAAATGTAGGCAATGGTTGCAGAAAGAACAGCAAGAGTGCTGGAAAGCAGGAACAGAGAGCAATGTAAGCTCTCAGTGTGAATCCTCATGAAAAAGGCTGATATGATCATAGATCTGTCTAGTCATGGGTCCTGGAATTTTCCTTTGTTCATAGTCTTCCTGATGAGGCTGAAACTGGAATATACTTGCACGGACAACTCTTCACATTTCAGTGTGGATGTTGAAAAATTGGAGAAGGTATTGGAAAGAATAAAAATGGCCAAAGCCCTGGAGATATTCCTTACAGTGACAACTATAACAGGCTCAACCAGTTTAGCTAATCAAAAAAGAAACTGAGAAAATATGTGATTGACTTTCTACCAAGAAGGAAAAAAAGGAAAAAAAAAAAGAAAAAAGAAGACAGCACTATAGAAAAATCCAGACAAATGCAAATGTGAAGTCATGAATGAAAATTTAACGGTACTTGGAACAAATTGCCAAGGGAAGCTATGTATTCTTCACCTCTTTATCCTTCTTGAACGGCTGCTTCTTCTCAGCGAGCTCAGTTTGAAAATAATGGTGAAGTCCATCAGAAAATTACTGAGCCTTTTTCCCCTGAAACTTTGTGCATGTGTGGAGGAGAGAAGCTGGAAGTGTGAGCCAAAGACAAGCATTTGCAGCAAAGCAAGCCACACCAGGCCACTGGCACTGGAATGGTGGTATTATTTCTTCAGCAGTTTTCCAACATGAACAAACAGCTGAGATTATATCATGCTGCTCCATCCCCTCTCGCCTCAGTCAGCCATTCGGATCTCAAATGCTGATTGCTGTAGGAAGGAATATTTATGATGCACAGAGCGAGATTTGTGCGGCTAGCAGGAGACTATGTGCTCTCAGCCAAGGTCCAGCTGAATAACTGTTTTGAGAAGATGAGCCCTCTTACTGATTTTGGAGAGGAGGCTTAGGCTTTTGGAAAAGCTGATCTTCCTGCCAAAGATGATAAACTCGACACAGAGCAAGGGATGCTTTCTGCAGGGGGAGGCAAACTGCAGTGTCCTCTGTGGATGTCTTGCTCAAGTCTGGGGCTTAAGACACGGCAAGTTTGCAGGCAGAGTTCTGAAATCAGCTTGAATCCACCTGCAAGAGCTGACAAGAGCTGAGCAGCATAAACCGTGGGCATGCTGGTGGCTGTGCAGACAGCACTGAGCTCAGCCTGAGGGCACTAGCAGAGGCACTAGGGTGGCTCACGTGGCAAAAGACTCATGGCAAGGAAGGTTCATGACCCCCTTGACTCAGCAGCCCCTTGTCTCCGCAACTTGCAGGGACTGGAGCTGGGACGCCAGAGATGGCTGTGCTGGTGTCATGCTCAGGGCAAATGCCAGAGATGGCTGTGCTGGTGTCATGCTCAGGGCGAGTTCTCCACTGCCGCTGCCCTTTGGGCTAAGGTGTGGCAGCCCACGCTGGCGCCTGCAGCGAGCCTTGACGGTGGGTGGGTGGACGTAGATCTGGCCACCCACACCAGAGGAGGTGTGGGATGATGGTGGAAGATGGCAGGCACCCATCACAGGGCAACGGTGGGGGATGGCAGGCACTCGTTGTGGGGTGATGGCAGGCACACGTTACGGGGATGAGGAGATGACTGGCGCCTGTCGTGGGGCGACAGCGGGCAATGACGGGTGCTTATTACGGGGCAGTGGCAGGTGCTCATTGTGAGGCGATGGCAGGCACTGGTGGGTGCTGTCCTGGGCCCTGGTGGCCATGTCAGGCCCTGTCCTGGGCCCTGGTGGCCATGCTGGGCCCTATCTCGGGCCCTGTCGGTCACGCTGGGCCCTATCTCAGGCCCTGGTGGCCATGTCGGGTCCTGTCTCAGGCCCTGGTGGCCATGCTGGGCCCTATCTCAGGCCCTGGTGGCCATGCCGGGCCCTGTCTCAGGCCCTGGTGGCCGTGCTGGGCCCTGTCTCAGGCCTTGGTTGCCATGCCGGGCCCTGTCCTGGGCCCTGGTGGCCATGCCGGGCCCTGTCCGGGGCCCTGCGCTGTNGCCCTGGTGGCCATGCTGGGCCCTATCTTAGGCCCTGTCGGCCATGCTGGGCCCTGTCTCAGGCCCTGGTGGCCATGCCGGGCCCTATCTCAGACCCTGTCGGCCATGCTGGGCCCTGTCTCTGGCCCTGGTGGCCATGCCGGGCCCTGTCCCGGGCCCTGCGCCGTGTGGGTGACCGGGGCGGAGCGGCGCCCGGGGCCCAGCAGGTGGCGCTCTCAGCGCGCTCCCCGGCGGGACGCGGCCCGCAGCAGCCCCAGCCCCAGNGGAGAAGAGCCTGGCCCCTCCTGTCTATACCTTCCCTTCAGGGAGTTGTAGAGAGTGAGAAGGTCCCCCCTGAGCCTCCTGTTCTCCAGGCTGAACAACCTCAGCTCCCTCAGCCTCTCCTCATAAGATTTCCCCTCCAGTCCCTTCCCCAGTCTTGTCGCTCTTCTCTGGACCTGCTCCAGTACTTCAATGTCCTTGGAGTGCGGGGCCCAGACCTGCACACAGTGCTCGAGGTGAGGCCTCAGCAGTGAGGCCACTTCTATCCTACATCCCAAACCTCTCCACCGTTCTTAGAGCTATCTACGAGTTACATTTTACCTCCAACTGATCTCTCTTGGGGGACAAAGAAATAGGGCCTTCAGAAAACAATCATCCTTCCCATGCACAGAGCATGGAAACTGGCAGGCTGAGCTTCCATCTTTTTGTGCTGGCAATAAGGTGAAAGGACAGGGGAATAATGGTCCTTACGTCACACAGTCTCCTCTGTGCACGGAGGTGGGCACACATGGTAATCCCAATAATCAGGGTAACCTCTTAGGTGCCTTCCGTAACTCTGGACGCTTTCCAGTCCACTCTCATACTTATTGGACCTTCTCACTTCTAGATGTCATCTGCCTAGAGGTCCACAGCACGACTGATTAGTTTCACTTACATTCCTCCATGCTTTTCCTATCCTGACCCCATGCCTCTGTAAGAATCTGCAAAACTGCCTCGTCATCCTCTGATCAAGCCTCATTTTCCTTAAGAACGCTTATTTTTCCAAACACCTATGCAAAACTTGACAATACATCGATTTATGGTACCTAGAAATGATTTGCCAGTCACACTGAATAGTATTTTCTTTGCACTTGCCATGTGTCTGGATCTGTCTGCTTTCTGTTGCCTAAAATTCGAGTTACAAGCTCATTGGGGCAACACCGTTGTAGACATATCCCCGTTCTGTGTGTACACATTTAACACAGTAGAATTGTGGTCCCTGCACAGCATTTTGGGGGCTACTGTAATAAAAATGGCTGTTATCGATACTATGCTACCCAATACTATGAATTTGCCTGGCACTTCTAATTATAAATCCCTATTCTGGTTATTTATAACTTTGTGAATTTTTATGCTGGGTGTCTGCCTCTGCGTAGATTTTTTTTGGAAAGTTTCAGCAAAAATGGTTGTGCTATTTCCCAGAAAAAAGATTAGGAAAGAAGACATTGTTTTGCCAATGTTAATGAATCGGTTGTAAGAATTCTTTTTTTGAAATGCTAGCTTCTCATGCTTTGACTTGAAGATTGGCAGGCTGGAGCCACCCTGGTGCCAGACACATAAGCATTTGCCCATATTTGGCTGGGTTTAAAACCCTACTCATTAGTAATATGGTAGAGTTTGGCAGATAAATTCCTCAAAATTCCTGTCGGTCCTGAGCATGTGCTGCCCTTTGCATGCCAACTGCATTGTCTCCACGGAGTGATGGAGCCTGCTGCGTCCTTACCAACCCAGGCTTTCCTTGCAGATGCTTTTAAAAGTAGTAGCAAGCTGACGCGTGACTTGTGCCTCCTGTGCCCACACACACTGCCAGATCAACAGAGAGCAAGAAACCATCTAACTTGAGTCCAGGCAAGAAAAGACCAAGATCTTGGATATGTGGCCAGAGAGGACCAAGAGACTGTGCTGAAAGAGCTGGAGCTGACAGATTTCATCCGAAATAAAAGGAGATACTAGTTGTATTAGGAGACCATAATCTAAAATCAGTAAGGAAGAACAGGGGCAATATGAAATACTGCGAGACTGGGCAGGTCAGAACAGAATAAAGGCAGGGATGAAGAAACTCATGCTAGCTAGGTGAAAAGCCACAAGGAAGGATGAGTGCAAGGACGTACGTCACCTTTAGACGCTGTTGGGATGAGGAGGTAGTTACAAAAGAGAGCAGACTAGATGAGAAGCCAGTCTGGATGAAAAGAGACTTAGGAGGGAGACAAGATAGAGCAGCCTAAGGAGATAGTTAGGAATGGTAATCAGTGAGAACTAAAAGAAAAATAAGAAATGAAAGATTTTTGAATCAGCACACACGATCTGTGACCATCCAGACTTGAAATTATACCCAGTTGCGGAGACTTGCTGTTTCTCTGAATCTATATAGTGTCTGTGAAGTTTACTTTCAGACTATGTCTCATGATCCCTTAAAAAGCTGGTCCTCACAGAAAGTGCCAGTCTGCTCTTACTTCTCTGTGTAGAAATTCCAGCCCTGTAAATGACCTCTCCATGCTAGCAATATGTTTCTACATAAAGGAAACTTAAAAATTTCACACAACCCCCCCCTTCATATAAAGCAAGCTAGCTGCAAGACAGGATCTTTAGGAAGCAGCAGAATTACAGATACCGACTGTAACCGTAATTTAGTGTCCTCCTGCGTAGCTGCAGAATGGCTCTGTTTAGAATTCGCTTTCCTACTTTCATTTCCAACAGTCTCCACACAATACAGATGCATACATACATACAGATCGTAAGATATTTTGGACTATAGGCAAATAAAAAGTGAATAAACATGGTAGAACAGTTTTACTGAGCACTGGTTTATACCATCCGTTATAGAACACAGTAGCATGTGGTGGTGTACCTGTATTTATTTAGAAGTTCACATAGAAGTTCTAACTGTAGGAGTGAAATCTTAGGAAAGCAGCTGTGATAATGGTTTGAAGTTCCAGTGTTTCTTTTGGGAGAGGAGATTAATAGGTATCTACAGTCTAAAATCAATGTGTATTCTCCTATTAATTTCTGTCCCCTTGATCCTGGCTTAGCTTTTGTCTGAAGACACTGGAAAGATTAGGGAGGAACACTGACTTTGGTGCATCCGATTCACTGATGACTTTCAGCTTCTACATCACTGTCATTTCTGACATGGGTGATGAGTGATGGACCACTTTGATGAGCTTAACCCCTGGCTGAGATCTCGCCATTCATGCCAGACAGGATGAAGAGGGTAAGGAAGGAAGCCAGAAGAGCTGGCAGAATTTATACCAGCACTCCTCCTTGAGGAGGCGTGGCTGGCAGTTGTAGCTTGGTGTAACACAACATTCATAGAATAGAATCATAGAATAATTAAGCCTGGAAAAGACCTCTTAGATCATGGAGTCCAGCCTATGACCTACCACCACCACTTCAGCACATTCCAGTTGTGTACCCGATCCGTCCTGGAGCAACTCTGGTCAAGAGCAATTATTATGCTCATGTGAAGGCAAATATTACCTTTTCTGTCAAATGCAAACCCATCACAATCATCAATATTTTGACTGCCCAAAATGAGGTTGCTGTAACACTCCTCTGATATGGAATCATAAATAAGCTGAGGGTTGTGAAGAATGCTGAGGCCTGTTGAAATGAGCTGTATATTTGTGGTGGGTTAACCTCGGCTAAGTGCCAGGTACCCACCAAGTTGCTCTAGCACTCTTCCCACCNCAGCATCAGTGGGGACGGGGACGCATTTACCATCTGGGGGGTTGGGTTCCATACTGGTTTTGTACGTATTTGTATATATTTACTTTTTTTATTATTGTTATTCTTATTTTAGGTTTTTAGTAAAGCTGTTCTAGTTTCCTTTCCTAATCACTAAGTCTCTCTCCTTTATTTCCTTTCTTCCCTTTTTGGGTGGGGAGGGGGAGAGAGCGTTCTGTTGCAGATCTGGGGCTGCCCTGACCCCAAACCGTGACACTGAGCTTCAACAAACCTCCTCAGTTTTCCTTCTTCCAGTGTTGACAAAAGCTCCACAGCTTGGGTGCAGGAGAGGTTGCCAATACAAAAGTCATAGGGCAGCAACCTCATCCTCTCCAGCATTTTTTAGTCCTTCCACTGGAAGATGCTGATTGATTGTTTTCTTCACATGTGGACTTTGTAATAATCTTTTTTCCTTGGAAATCTGGATTAGTGGCATGAGATTTTTCTGTAAATTCTTTAGGGCTGCATAGAAAGACCCATATACTTATCTGAGAAAGCGTGGGATGTCCTAGCGGTTGCAACACAGGATGGTCCTCAAGGGGACGAATGGATATGAGACAGCAAGCAGCAACAGCATCTGGACAGTTTTAGATATTGGAAAATGAAAATAAAGATTAAAAAGTCATTTAGCTGATGAAAACTAGCCTGTGAGTAATCACAAACTCTTTTTCCTTGTATGTGAGTGACAAACAATGTCATCAGACCACAGGAGATTAGAGGATTTAAAATGCAGGAGTTAAAAGTAGATACAATTGACAGAAGGCTCATGTTTACATGATGCAAAACAATATTAAAGCATCGTGGATATTGAGGTAACTCTCTGTCCATGAAAAATACAGGGGCTCTGGGGCCTCTGTTTTTTTTATAAGAGGGGACAGACCTATTCGTTTTGCAGCTTAGACCTAGGAAGTGGGATGGGGTTGTTTTTGGCTTCTTTGACATGGTTTTGGATAAAATTTTGGTATGTGGGTTTAAACAGAGCTCAGATTGCAAACTTCAAGAATTCGTCATTTTTAGTGGCTTGCGAAAGTGGTCCAAAAATGAAATCCTGTGGGACAACTGATGTTTGAAGAAACGCCGCAATTAAAAATGAAATAGGGAACATGAAGTAGCTATTGGAAAATGTGGTTCATTTTATAATATGATTGAATAATAGAACAAACACTTACGAACCCACAACTAAGCCTGAAAGTGTGGGACCTGGGTTTAGATAGAAATAATATGCAGGCAGCTGTTTCAGAAATAAGTGAAGTTCTGTAATTGGTGAGGTCCTGAAACGCGTGTGCCGTCGGCTTTTAAATGCACTAGGCAAAGTCGAATTTCTATTTGTTTTGACTAAATCTTCTGAAATAAATTTGGATCAGATATTTAAAATCCAATTATACTATCTCCCATATTGCGAATGCTAAAATAAACCCCCCAAAGGGAAATAAGGTCTCCCTACTGCTTTCAAGTGGGTATTAGTGCTGGGAACAACCAAAGAACACTACCATCTTGGTATCCTCTCGGTTAACACAATGGTTTCACTTCACTTTTGACTCCCACTAAGCAATGATATATAGGAAAAAAACCCCAGGAATTTCTTTCTCCCCAGTAAAAATATACGTGATGCTCATTAAAACCCAAATGGGTTGCCAATGCACCCACAGGCTTTATGGTTCGTGTTACGTTTTCTGTGTGAAAACTTCTCAAGAATTCGAAATTGAAAAAGAAAATCCATTTTAAAAAAATTATTATTCTTTAGGGTTTTGGTGGTGGAACTCAAGAAAAAACAAAGGACTGGAGCAAATTTTCCACAGTAAGCCTATTGTCACCTAGCTTGAAGTAGAACAAAATTTATCATGTACATTACTTCTCCTTTGGGAGCGATGGTTCACGTGTATTTTGGTAATATTGGAAATGGAATAACAAGGAAAACAAAAGGTGTTTCAATCCTTTCCTTTTCTTGTTTTTGGCTTCGTTCTCTGAGGAATTTAGTGATGGTCCTCAGGAGCTTTGCCCATAGGTGTGAAGAGGGCAGTAGGGAATGCACACTAAAACCTTCAGATTCACATGGAGGTGCGACTCCCAAAGGAGCGTCACATCGGTTGTACTCTGCTAGCTTTGCAGGGAGGCCTGGAATAGCTCTGGAGTGGGAGACAATAAACTATTCTGGTTATCCTTCCCGGTGAACTAGGGAGCATTTCGCTATCATGTAAGCATTTATCTCATACAAAAATCTCATCTGAAAAATCACTTTCCTTATGACGAAAAAATTATGGATGGCTAATTCAGTGTACAGATTGTAGAGAAGAGCTAAGATAGTAAGAAGAGCTAAGAAGAGCTCCAGATACTGTACTGCATTGAATCAAATGCTTCAGCTTTTTTTGATTTCGCTACTGTGAGAGGAACAAAGGATTTTAAAAATAAATAAATAAATGTTGTTTTCCTTTAACTTGGGCTCAGCATCATCTCGTAGCAGCAATTTGCCAATTTTCACAATCCTCGCTTTAATAGCATTGATGGAAGTCTGGAAAAATGTGGGGTGTCGCTGGATTTGAGCACTTTTGTCAGATTTGGACCTGTCTGGCCTCAGTTCTGCTGTTGTTTGCTTTCCCTGTCTGGCTTGGTGGTGATCTTTCTGCGGATGGAGCCCCAGGCTGACAGCACCCTGCTTGGTCGAGGTCCTACAGTCCTACACCACCCTCTAGGTAAATAATGATCTCACCCCAAGGTCTCCTATGATTTATTTGGCGGGGGTGAAATTCTCCCACCTTCTTTGGACTAACAGCCTGACATGTTTTCTTTCACATATCCGCTCGCACTGACAAATTCATCCCCAGCTCCTGCATCCTGCCTGCTCCAGCCTGGCCCGCGTCCGCAAGCCATACTCCGTGTCTGGGCTGTAAAATTGCCTTTCTTTCCTGGCGTTTCTAATTGGGCTCTTCCTTAGCTCCAAGAAATGTGCTTACTGTGTCTCAGGCTTGAAGAGACCCACGGCCCCAACCTCCCTTTGGCTGCCACTCTTGCTGCAGCAGAGCTTTCTGCTTTCCTCTTTTTTTTTTTTT
>WEIS01013622.1:3303-15355 GCA_013389965.1 Todus mexicanus | reverse complement strand
ACGGATGGGGGGGGGGGGGAGGGGGAGGGAAGAAGTCTTAAGAAATGATGTCCAAAAAACAGCAAAACCTTTTTCCCCCTCTTGACATGACTGAACACTAGAAGTAAATTCAACAGCTTTCCACATCATTTTATTTCAAGTTTCTGCCTTCCAAGGCTTCTTCATGGAAAATGATGTCTCTTCTGTTTATCCCTTGCTGTAGCTGGCCATGTATAAGCAGAGCAGTAATGTTGTCGCTCCGTGGGATTTCATGAGTTGATTTTTGTCTCAGCACTTTGATTTCTGGAGTCAGGTGATTGAATGTTTCACCTCAGCGTGGCAATAAGAGAGGGCAACTGGAAGCTTACCTTTAACCAAAGGTGCCTACTCACAGGCACAAGGTGCCTCAGAGTTTCATTCAGCTCTGAAGTACTGTCACAGCATGGCAAACACCTCTCAGTGGGAAGGTGAAAGATAGGTAAGAAAGTGGCCTGAAAGCTTCTGTGGCTTCAGGGAGCGCATTGAGGGAGGATGGTAAAGCCACACCTCACTGTACAGGCAGGGATGTGATTTCAAGGGTGCAATGCTGCCGTGTTCAGTCTTTACCCACAGGCATGTGTTGTCCTTAGGCATGCAACCGGCAGGTGCGTGGTGATGGCTTTGTTGGAAACTTGCTTGAGAAACTTCTGATGCAGCTCCTCAGGAGGAGGCTTGTGGGGAAGGCACCATTCCTCTTTTGTCAAATGGAAAAATGGCTTTACCCCAGAGAAGCTCTGAGCAGGCTCCTCTCACAGCAGCCATGCGAATGAAAGACCACAGGTAAAGGCTACTGTGAAAAACACCCTCCACATTTTTCCTTTGTCACTACTTGGACTTACTCCTTTCAGATGTGAAAGAAAGAGCTGACAGAGAATGCCTTCCCTTCTCATAAATGAGATTTCAATACCCGAAGAAGTTGACAGTGTCCCTCTCCGTCTTATATTCTGACACTGTGGAAGGCTTCAACTTAACCCTGGTAGTTAAGCTGTAATTGTCTGAACTGAGCCAGGGGGAAGCTGGTGAAAAAGTGACACGTATCTTTTTTTTTTTTTTTTTAAATGTCACTCATCCAATTGGCTTTTAACAAGAACACTCTCCAGGCCGTCTCTAGAAGGACCTGACTGCTAACGGGCATATATCAGCAAGTTCTTGATCACCTCTTCTTCCCAGGCTTTTCATTGTTTGTTAAGGAGCATTGATGTGCTGTGAGATTCTCTCATTAGAGTAATTCCTCTGTGTTGGACTAAAAAGTCCTCCTGGGAGCAGCCCTGTACAGGCTAAGACACGGGCTAGGTGATCTTCTCCATCTCTGCCTTCTGTGATTCTGTCGTTCGTACATGACACTTCTCTAAACAGTGCCCTTAGAGAGCTCTCCTGGCGGTAAAGCTCTAAAATGCCAGGATTATCCAAGGAGAGCCTTTTTAGCTCAAAGTACATCACATAATAGAAAGTGTAGACAGCTTAACCAAAGCAGCGGGTTTGCAGTCTAAGCATCTGGTGCGTACTCAGGGGACTGTGGCTTGACTCCCATCATCTGCCAATCAGGTCATGGCTTGGCACAGCGAGTTTGTGGGATCGCAGCGCATTGCTCTGCAGAGCTGTCACCATCCTGAAGAGCCACCCCAGGAGAGCAGGCTGCTGAGCAGCCTTGTACCCTGGTCCATGCTGAGGTGGCTATACCAGTACCTCAACGCCTCACCTTCTTGAGTTCTTTCACTTGTGGGAATTTTGTAGGGTTCCTCCCTGCTGAGGGGTCTCCTGTTGACAGCTGAGCTTTGCTTCCATCAGTGGATTCAGCAATAACCCAGTGCTGGCAGTGTAACACACCAGCACAACCTGAGAGGCACCACAGCTCCTCCAGCAAGCACCACGGCTGTGGCAGCAGCTGAAAGCAGCCAGCCATGGCCAGCTTCAGCCCCCATCTCAGCATCATCCCTTAAATCTTCCAAAGGAAGCAAGAGTTGAATGAAATAGAAGCGTTTCTTTATTTTCTTTCTTGCTCTGTTCCGAGTAAGATTTTTGCCTGTTGGTTTGTTCAGAGGTGTGCGGAAAAGGAGGACAATTCTGGGCTTGTTTGGAGAAATGTATTATCTGAGGATATACATAGAACGTGCTGGCACTATCGCTCCCTGGATCCCGGCTGCCTTGCTGAGGTCAGGGCAGTTTGGTGAAATCAGAGGACTTGTCGTCGTTCTGGACCATTGTACAGGTGAGGATGCTGAGGCATGAGGCAGGGAAGCGCATTTGTCCAAAATCCAGATTGTGAATGCATCAGGCAGCCAAACTCCAGCCTTACAACTAGGCTTCTTCTCCGTAGGGTTAATAAAAACGATTTCTGCGCACTTCCTAAGACTACATCCACCCACGTACCCCCTCTCCACCAGTTAGTGACCTGTCTGGAGACAAATCAGTCTGTTCTTGCAAGAGCAGTCAGCTGCAGTCGGGGTGGCACCGGTGTCTTTTTTCTTCAAAGAAAACAAGTTAATCTTATTTAGATTAACAAAGTTGCTTTTTTTGGTATCACCAGCCTGCAAGACTCTAAGGCCCCTGTACTTCCTTACCCAGCTATTGACAGAACACTTTGTATCCCGAGGAGCTCTTCAAAGAGGGGGAGGCTTGTTTACATTTACTGCTTTTTGATTTTGCTTCATAAACATCCATAGCTGACCTGACACAGAGCAGAGGGAGGTGTGCTCCGGTTTACTTGGACCGCCCAAAGCATTCCCAAAGCTGAGATGAAATGCAAACAGTGAGCTAGCCATCAGTTGAGAGAAAATGATAAGATAGAGTAAGAAAGCACTTATTAACAGAAAACAAGAGCTGTTTTTACAGCCTGCCTTTCCATTATCTCAGTAGAGGGTGGTCCTGGGTCATGTTCATGCCTTAACTGCGGTGAAGTGGAAGGGCCTAATCCTTCAGTGTACCATGGAGCTTCATTGAGTTAATACAGTCCAGAGCTTTACAAAATGCTGTATGAAGCTTGTGCATCTGGCCATACAGAAGAGATGCTGTGGAACAGCTCCCCACGAGTCACAGTTTACTCCAAGGCCTTGTCTTCCCTGGGTTTCTGTGGTGGTGGTTGCTTTGTTCCATCTGCTGGGTGACTGAACTCAGTAAGGCCGCGTGAGCATGACTTGTTTGGGCACATGGCTGGCATCATCTCACAGAACTACAGACCCCTTCAGGTGCTCTCCTGGTGTGCTGATGCTGTCGGCCATCCACCAGGATATCACCAGTGGCTTTGTGAGAGGGACCGCTGTGGTTTGAGTTTCCTTACTAAGGTTAATTTTTAACCATTTCAACTTTCAGCTTAAAAGTCACCTCAGTAAATCCTTCCCCTGAGTAACCTATTTCTCTGAGACTGAGGCATTTAGGTGAGGCTGCAGCCAAGGCTCCCCAGCACTGGGCGTACTCAGAGCCGTGAGAGCATCAGGCAAAGTGGCCCTTAAAAACACAATGGACAGGCAAGGCTGAAAGGAAGGGATTCTCTGTTCCCTTGCCCGGGAATTGGTGCCACAACCCACGCCTAGATTTTTTTAATGGAAAGGAAAACCTGTGTTGGAGGGATGTTCTCTTTTATGATTTATCTCTTTTGAAATGGATCTGACAACTGTTAAGATTTCTGAAGGCTTCAGAGCAGGAGGAGATCTCTACGCTCCTTCAGCAGCGCTTCGTGTGCGTGCGGTCCTCAGCTCTCCCTCCTCAGATTTCTCCCCCTCCCACCTACTCGTGAGCACAGGCTTGGGAACGGGAACGCAATGTATCAATTCAGCATTATCCCAGAAAGAGAAGAGCCTCCTCTATGGCTATTTTTAGCTCGGTGGGTGCACCCTGCCTGCCATGAACTCAGCACAGTGAAGTGTTTAATTCAGGCTCATTTAAAAGAAGGCTGTTGAGCACTCTGACCGCCACAGCTCCACTTTTACAGCTGGCCGTAAATTTCCAAGCGCGCAGCGATATCTTTAGCTTTGACTCCAGAGATTTCCTGTTGAGCTGCGAGATGCAATCCTGCAAGCGCGCCGGAGCTAAATATACCCTCTCGGGCTGACACGCTGCCAAACAAACAAGGGCAGTGTCAACACCAGTTTTTTCCAGTGCTGAACGGGTCGAATTATTCAGGAGGAGGTGGAGCCTAGTTCAATTAATTGGGCAATTAAGTTTGTTTTGGCATTTGAATAATCTTTGGACCTCTTTCTGCTCTAATCTTGTTTGTATTCCAATAGAAAAGGCTGTATGACCTAGGATGCAGCACATCTTTGACTACCTAGTCTGTGGTGAATGAAGGTTTTCACTCTGTAGGCAGTGACTTTGGCTTCAGAAAAACATTGTAGCTTTTCACTTGCACTGACCAGCATGGCCACAACCTTTGGGAAAGAAGAGAAAATTAATTTTGAGGAAGTCTAAGATTAGTGAGGGAAAAGAACAGTAAAAACATAAATGAGACAGGCACCACTGTCTTGTTTCTCTTCCTAGCGCTGGTGCCAAGCTGGTGCTGCACACTTGGGGCGATTCTTTCAAGTACAAGCTTGGATACGGGAATATCTTTGCTTCCTGAATTTTTAGAAGAGATTTTATTGTGATGTTGACCGTTAGCAGTCAATGCGTTCCTCTTCATTTCATGTAAGATACAGAATGAGGGCTTTAGGCCGTAAGAAAATGTTTTGAGGGGAGGGAAAAAGCTGATTGGCATGTCAGACTGTATACCTAGATTTCGACCTTGTAAATCTTTGGTCATTCCGTCTTGTAAGCAACCGTGTCCATGCTCAACACCTGCAGAAGATGCAGGAGACCTTCCTCATCTGCAGCTGCACTTGGCTGTTGATCTATGTGAGCATGGCGCTTTTTGGGTTTCAAAGGGAGGTTGCTACCAGGTGAGCTTCAACTAAGGCTGTCACTGCAGAAAGCTACAGGATGTAGGTTCCCACTCTGCTGGGAGAAGGAACAGGGCAGGGGCACTCCAGGAGCTCCCTACACCACTTCCCCCAGCAGCTTTTGGAAGGCTTGGGGAACTCTGCCTCAGCTCGTATCTTTGCTGAGTTTAGTGACTGGAGCTGGAGCTTGCTGCAGGATTGTTTCTAAAAAGCCAGAGAGAGGAAGAATAGGTTTTATTTACAGTTGTCTTTTTCCTGGGCATCGTCGCTATACTGTTCTTGAGGTGGTGATATGTTTATGTTTTTTAAGAGAGAAATGTCTCACCATAAGCAGTGGGAATATATGTTACTACCTCAGCTCAGAGTAACAGATGATTTTGGAAGGAAGCCAGCAAAGAAAACATGCCACTTACCGTTACATAAAGATAATAATGCTAATTGATGAGGATAGGGCAACAATACATATTGCTAATGTGTTGTGCTTGTTAAGGAGCTGATTTTCTGAATACTGAAATCTGCCGGTTCTGTTACAATTTGGAGCTGTCTCACAAATTTAGGCACGTATCACCGTGGTGGCCAAGAATCACAAAGTATTTTATAAAGCTGATCTGTCTTACTCGGGTGCACTGTCACTCAGTTAACAGTACATGGAAGCATGAGCACTGTGGTTAAGTTGCTGGAGATGTCCATCAGGCACAAGCAGCACAACACTTGGGCGTCCTGATGCTTCTGAGTGGCGGGGAACGGTGAATCTGGTGGACACCACAGTTGCCAGTCTGCGTTGCAGATGATATCTCAGTGTTACATGTGTATTTTCATGCACGATATTTAAAAAATCAGGTTTGGGGTCTTCAGTCCAGTGAAAATTCACCAAAATGTTTCCACGCAGAGGAAACAGCTCAGCATTTTCAGTAGGCTGCCCTGGCGGAGCCTGGATGCTTTGATTTTTGGATGCTGAGAAGCAGATGCGGGTCTGCAGGGACGCACAAAAATTGTGACACTCCTCATAGTCATGAATGCATGTTTTACTTCAGACATTCTGAACCTAGTTTATGAGCTGGAATATGGCATGGGAATCTCACCTCACCTGATTTTTAGGGGAATATTTGATTACCAAGTTTGCTAACTAAGCAACGGTGCTGCTGAAAACAGTGACCCAGACCTGTTAAACCTGTCTTAAGTACAAATCATGATTCATTTAGGTGCTTCCTAGTGTGTTCCCAGCTTATTGCAGTGTTGTAGGTAGTTTTGGAGGAAAAGATTTTTAAGATGCTAATGACAGAGTTACAGCTACAACCTAAGGGGAGGGGGAGCTAAACAAAGGAAGGATTCATTAGAGAACAAAAGAAACACTGGGGGCTTTGAACCTAGGAGTCTCCCACACATTAACTAGGTGTACTGCCAATGTGCTACAGATGTGCATTACATGAACACATGAGGTAATGATATGTCTACAAAGGGCTGAATGCATCTGTTTGATGTTTTGTACTGAATTATATTTAAGCAGGTGGGAAGCTGCAAACTCCCCAGTCCCTCCATATGTCAGAAACAAGATATTAAGAGGTCCAAAGATATCTTCTGCAGTTTTTGTAGAATCACAGCTGACGGCCACACCATGTGTTGGCAAATTGGAGCCCTGCTCTACCGTTGTGAGGTGCAGCCTGTGGTTTCACAGAGGCACTGTTTGCTTTTCTTTGTGAAGGGTTGGAGGTATCAGCGCTCTGTTTTTTGAATACAGGCAAAGGATAGAGTAGCTGGAATGAAGGAGGCAACCTGTATCCCCGGGGATTTCAGGGACTCTCTTTTTTCATGCCTCGCCAGGTCAATGCTGGAGGGGTGGCTCAGAAGAGGGCCAGGAGAAGAGAGCCCCGCTGGGTTGAAGTGTCCTCTGGAGCAGCCCTGCAGAGGCAGTACTGGGTCCCCCACGTCCAGGACAGGGCATCCACGGAGCTCCCAGCCAGGCCCTGCTTCCCTGAATACCACTGAATCAGCCTGGAGAGCCAGGGGATGTACAAGGCCCTGAATTCCAAGAAGACTGGGCAGTTGTACTCGAAATAGTTGGCCCTGCAAACCAGGGCTGTGCCTGTAACCCAGGGTGTGGCAGAAGGAAGTCCAAGCTGAGTTATTTACACCACAAAGCTGTATTATGGGAGTTTGCCCAACAGTCTGGTTTGTGTATCACTGCAGAAAATTAAATGGCATCAGTTTCCAGGATTCACACCCAGTTGTGATCTGGATTGGGAGTGACAGTAGCTTAACTGTAATTTCTCTTGTTCTTTCCGAGGAGAGCACAACTGGGAGCTGGGGATAAGATGTGACTTTTTCTAGAGACTTCTACAACAGTGAGGTTGGACTCTTAGTAGGATGGGACCAAGGAGATCTTAAGGGAAACAAGAAAGGGGATGGGATTCTTGCAGTTGCAGAAAGATCAGGGTCAGAATGCAAGTGCGTTACAGATGTGTATTTGTCTCTAGAGATGCCACCAAAATACTCCATTAAAAATCAAGTTCTTCAGATTTAGATTGATTTAGATCTGGGTGTATCTGTGTAGTTTTTCTTATGCTGCTCCATCGTCAGCTATTGCATGCTGGTCTCTCATTGAATACAAAAGTTATGGAGGATGACTAGGAAGATCTGCAATTGTAGTTTGTTCCCTTTTTCACTTTACAAAAAAAATGCAGTAAGGAAATGTGAATGTTGGGCTAGAGGAGGTCACCAATAATGTATGCACCTGCCAATCCCATTAGCTCCTTTGGATTTTGCACTGTAGGGGCCTGAAGGAAATATGACCTAAAAATAGCCTTCCAAGTTATGGAAAGGAGTCAGCCAAACCTTTCTTCAGCTTGGTCGCAGCTGCCTGAGCATTTTGAGCAGTGGTAATAGAAAGCTGCGGTATGGAAGCTCTTTCCTTTTCTCAGGAGACTCAATTTTATGGCAGATAAAGAATGATGGATGAGAGATCTACCCTGTTTTCAGTTAAATAACTCCTAATACCACCTAAGAGGAAGCAGAGAAATTCTGTCATACCATCAGCATTTTAGATCTGTGCAGAGCACAGCTTTGGTTTGGTGAGTGGGATTTTCAGAGTCACCAGTTCTCTGCCACTTTCTTCTGTTTTTTTTTTCAGATCAACATATGGCTTTGGCACTCTGAGACAGAGTCAAACGCATGGTGATGGGAGGGCTAATGGTTATATTAATGAAGGGCATCATTCTTTGCAAACTTCAACAGGACTTTTCTGAGGTTTGCATCTTTCTATTTCAGGTCCTTTTTAAGTTATTGAGATAATGAAATTACAAGGATGAAAGTGGGGGCAGGGGAAGCCCAACTCAAAGCCTTCAAAATAATTGCTGCATTTTTTCAAAAGAAGTCTGGAGGCTTCATTCACGTTAGCGAACAAGGTACCACCGTTGAGTGGCAACTGCACCAATTAGCAGTGCTGCTGTTGGTTTGTGAATTGCATGTGAAATGTAGAATTTGTCCAGAAGTGCTAATGCAAATTGCTCAACAAAAATGTGCCCTCTGTGTCAAGTCTTTTCACTTGTTCTGACACACCGATGTCTTCCCAGATTTCTCTGATCGGCAGATCCCTCTCTCGGCTGACAGCTACCAGAGCTCGTAAAGTAATGGAAATATTTCTTGTTGCCATTAGCTGTGTTTCTGTAAAGAGGGCTACAAGCTACCACTGGAACCAGTTCCTTGCTATACAACGTGGTTTTGATGTTTATTTATAGGATGTTGGACTTGGCATTTCTAGAATTAAACGCTAAGAGGCCAGTAAACGTCCAAGACTTTACCTGCACTAAAGTTCAAAGACCCAGTTATCTGCCACAACAGTAATTTGGTCACTTTGCATGTGTTCAGCATCCTCTGTTGTTTTACATGGTGATAACCTCTGTGCTGTACCATGTGAGGCTGAGTTACAATTGCCGTGGGAACTGGAACTTAGCATTTCCTGACTTTTCCAGCATATAGTTTCTCATCCTAGTATTTTGTCCTCTAAAAGAAGAATAAATGGAGCAAGGACATTGAAATGTCGGTGTTCTCGCATCTGCAGAATGTAAAATAGCATATTTAGCTGTACACAGATATAAGTTGTATTTGCAACTGTTTGCCCTGTGGTGGGTAGCACCTCAGAGTCGTAGTCCTGTTGTGCTGGGCTCCCTGCAGATGCAGGATGTAAATGTATTTCCTTCCCCTCAAATAGCTCCAGCCTAAGTGTAAGATAAGAGATAACACAAGGAGACAAATATGCCAGGGAGTACCAGGAAACAGAAGAGACTGCTGGACATCATGGAGACAGGAATTTCTACAAACTTCTACAAATGTAACTACTCTGGGGCCAGAGTTCAGGGTCAGATTTGTATGGTTTGGAGAATCTCCTTCCCAAAATGCAATCCAGGAGGGAGGAAAGCATGAAGGCACTTCTAGCTAAAATGTAATGTGGAAAAGAGTAAGTTGTGATGGGGTGACAGAAAGTCTCAGCAGTGAATGAGAGGTGATGTGTAAGGTGGCATGTGCTGCAGCTGGATTTGAGAGCAAGGGAGGGGGCTGAAATCCAAAAGAAGGGAAAGCCAAGAGAGGGTTGCACAGAGAGAGGTGGCACAGTCGAGGTGACAGGCAAAGAAAATGACCTGGGCAGGAGCACTCTGGATGTCTACAAACAGGGTAAGATTGCAACCGTCAGGGTGTGAGGCAGTGAGAGCCTGGCTGTGGGACTCTGCAGGGAGGTTTGAGACAAGGATGACAACCAGGTTATGGGTTGAGTGACATGCAAGTGATGGTGTTGTCCACAGGGACTGAAGAAACAGGAAGGAGAGGAGACCCAGGGAGTAGATTGCGAGCCTCTTCTGAGCCGGAGCTGACAGATATCCACAGGATGATCCCAGAGGCAGAGCATGAATTTAGTTGGAACAGACGGGGACTGGCTGGGGACAGAGAGAGGTAGGTCTGAGAGTTGCTGGTGTAGAGAAGGTCTTTGAATGGGTATGGAGAGTGAGCTTGCTCAGAGATACGAGTGAGAGGGAAAGGAGTTGAGGGATGAGGACACAGACCCACAGAACAGTGGCTGGTAAGAGGGTGAATAGTGACAAACCTGTCCGAGTAACACTGAGCAAGCAACTGAAGGTGTTGGAGTCAAGTGGGAGCAGTGGGAAAGAAGGACCAGATTTCCAGTAGAGTGTGATCGGCAGTGCCGGAAGGAGCTGACAGGCTACAGCAGCGAGCCTGGCACAAGAGTGCAGAGCTGCAGCCAGACAAAGGATATTAGACTGTGGTACTGGCTTCTGTGACGAGCGAGAAGTGAAAGCTGGTTTGGAAAAGAATCTATGTTGGGAGATGGAGGCTAAATTCAATCTAAATCATATAAATCATCAGCAGCACATTCGATGAGCTTAGAGATGACAGTGAGAAGAGAGCTAGGGTAAGAGATGGAGAGTCAAGGGTTGTTTGGATTTTTTTTTATTTTTTTATTTTTTTAAAGCATGAGGATAAAGCAAGCTTGTGCTGCAAGGGGAAGGAGTGAGAGGAGAGAGATGTGGGCAAGCGAGGTGAGAAAACAGAATGCAACAAGATCACCAACATAAGCAGAAGGGCAGGGAACCACTGATAAGGCCTCTGTGGCCAGGAGGGGGAAGCCAGGCAGGGCAGGGCATGAAGGAAAGCAAGAGGGAAGAGGGAGATCATGTATTGCTTTGTTAAGTCTCTCATGGGAGAGATCAACATAGTCCTGTGCAAACGCCTGTCTTCAGAGAAAGCAGGAGAAGGCAGGGCTTGAGAAGTGAGTCAAGGGCTGCAAAATGGTAGCTGGGATTGCGGCTGTGAGGGCCAGTTAAGCTGAGGAATGTGAGTGTGCATTAGGAAGGTGGCAGGATGGGAGAAGGCAAAGAAGCATTCATTGTATAGGGGAGGGGGGAGGGGGAAGGCAAGTTTAAAGCTTAAGAGATAAGTAATTGTCTCAGAAGAGCTATCAAGGATATCCCGAAATCCTCAGACAGTGTGAATAAGGGCTTGATCAGCAAAGGAAGCTATGACTTAGAAATGTGGAAGTCTAGGGATCAAGTCAGTACTGCTAAAAGCTGAGCTGAGTTAGGCCTTGCAAAAAAAAATAAATAATTAGTGCAGTAGTGGAGTTTTCCTTAGCCAAGTAACAAAAGGAGACCTCAAAGAGAAGGGAGGAACCGTGCAGTGAAGAGCTTGTCAAGGTTAAAGACAACTCAGGCATAGCCCAAATCAGAACACCTTGTCTCAGTTTTCACCCAGGCTAATAAGAGTGAATGTCAAAACCAAGGCCAGGTGGCTAATAGAAACACAAAGGCCATGTCCAAGGTGGAAGAAAAATCAAAAGTTTGAAGTACTGGAACTCGGCAATCTAGGTAGCCTGTATTCAAGGATGTTAGAAGATCTAGTTCGTGAAATCACAGAGCTGGTGCTCCATCCCAGCCACCTCAGCTTATCAGGAACTGGTTACTTGAACCCACAACAAAGCTAATGTGGCTTTGCTGGGGAGCTGCAGGGGCAGACAGCTTCTCTTGGTCTTGCTGGCTACTTTTTGGAAGAATTTGGCTCTTGATTTCAGACTGAAGTAGCACCTGCAGAGAGGCTGTGTGGCCAAGCACCTGCAGCCAGACAAGGGACTTACTCCAGCTCTTTGAAGCTGGTGTCAGACAGGGAGAGATCATGGAATTTATGCATAGATTTGTACAGATGACCATTCCTCATCAGTCATGCTCATCATCTGCAGAGCCCACTAGAAAACTGAGGTGCTGCGTGTATGTGGCACACGCTCCCTCTGTGTTCTTCTGAGTATGAAGCAGAAAGAGGTCCTCACTTCACCCAAATCTTTCTGGTGTGTGATCTTCTTCCCGTGAGGACACAATATGAGTAAGCTAGAAAAGAGTAGTAATTGAAGGAACAGTTGTGCTCTGCAGATTGTTCACTTGCACAGCGAGCTGTGCCAGGAAATACCGATAAAGATAAGGCAGCTTTACTGAGAACACCAGGGACGTGGCATACTCGCTCCCTGACCACTCACTGCATTTCTACCAGCCCAGAAGCCAGTGACAGAGCCAGTGAAGGTGCAGGGAAGGTCTCTGGAGGTGTGCAGAAACAAGGCTACTTTGTGAGAGCCCCAAACCTTTGCTCTAAATTTTTCTGTGGATTTT
>WEIS01013620.1:0-13821 GCA_013389965.1 Todus mexicanus | reverse complement strand
TCACTCTCTGAAACAGAACACAACCTTTCTGACTGGCAGGCTTTCAGTTCAGAGCTGCGACGTGTGCAAATGCTCAAGTATGCAGCCAAATGTCCTTGGAATTTGTTAAGCTAATAGATGTTTTCTCTATAGGCTCCTAACAGTTTCAAGCAATATTTAAAATATTTAAACAAAATAGCTCATCTGTTCTAAAGTAAATACATTCATATGATAATTCTTAAGGTTACTTCTCTCCCCTTACATTTAGTTATTTGGAAAATGAACGTCTATCTAATGCCTCATTTAAGATTCAGTGAAATCTTCCTTGCTTCAGTAATTTTGCTATTAAATTACATCTATTAACACTTGTTCCTCACCCTAAAGGAAACCAATAAAATCACCCAAACTAATGAAGTTGTTTTCAGCAGCAAGCACCTCGTTACGGGGGTACTTCTAATTACTGTTAAAATGAACTGGAACACAATACCTCCAGAATGGGATGTTCCAGAGCTATCAACCCAAACCATAAACATCTGTGCAACTCATAACCTCTCCATTTAACCTTTGTAATAGCAACACAACCCCAACTAATTTTTAAATGCTGGTAGGCATTAAAATAAATAGATATGAAAATGTCACTGACACGTTATAAATAGAATTCTAATTTATGAGCACTACTTCCTAGTGAGAAATTTGGTTTTTGTCTTTAATAAAATAGCTGTGCCACCTGGAGTTTATCATTCTCTTATATTGTCTCATCTGATCTCATTTTTTTCCCTTCAGCACTAATTATTATATTTAGATATCATCACCCAGAAGACTGTGTTGAGGAGTGATTAGTGTATAACTTACACATCAGAATGCATGAGCTAACTAGAAAAGCAAAGCTTCAGATCAGATTTAATTAAGATAGCTTACACTCTCAGTTCAGTTTTCTGCCTAAAGCAAGGAAAAAAATGAAGACTAACGGCTTCTTCCAGAAACATGATACTCCTGGGATAGGAATTTAGAACTCCATAAGCAGAGTAGCTTTTACTCCTGTGACTAGTCCTCCTGAAATCAGCATGACTAGTTATGTGAGTAAATGGTACTCTGCATAAATTAATAATGCACAGTCTGGCAGGGTAGAAATCCTTGTTCTGGCACAGATTACTAATGGCCTGTGAGTAATTCAGATAATAAAAAAAGAAAAATACGTGATATTCATATGAGTGATGGCTTTCAGGATTTCATATATGTAAAACCAAAGCTTTAATACCAAAGTAAATCAAACTGGGAGTCTTCAAGTGGAGCTTGCTAAAGGGCAGTGTCTGCAACTCATATTGGGTTCACCTCCTTACAAGAACAAAGGTGAGTTGTCAATACCAACAGCTTAGTCTATAGATATCATGTTGAAACTCCAAGCATAATTGTAATCACCATCAATTTACTGCTTATATTACAGGGCAGCTAGAAGGTTGGGAACAGCTGAGATCCACTTCCATAAAAAGCAGACAAGTAAATGATATAAGTAACTGCACTGGACTATCTATGTTAACTTTCATTCATAGATCATCCTTCGGCTTTATGTTATATATATAGGGAAACATGAAACAAAATATATTCCATCCTTTTCTCCTGTTGCTGAGTGTTAAGCGCTGGGCTCAACAATGCTGTCTGAAGTAGAAGGCAGAAGAGTATTTTTACAAGCACTGGAAATACTGAGGCCTCGTGTCCTTTGGATCCATATCTTTTGACTGACCAAGGGAAGGGAGATGTGAGAATTGAGAAAAGAACTTCATCTGAACCTTTTTTTCTCTGTGTGTTCTATTCAAGGTATATGCCCTCCTGCCTATAAACTCCGAGGCTTCCCTTCGGCTGGGGCATGAATGGGATCCTTTCTCTGCCTCTGGCCATCCATTTATTTTTTTGAAATGTATAGAAACCCAAGTATCTTTCAGACTTTAAATTGCATTAAAATCAACCTGTAGATTTCAAAGATGTTGAGAAAGATGCACAGACAAACAAACAGATGAAACATCTAGCTTCATTTCCACAGGAAAAATAGACTAAAATACAGAGGTTTCTTTTTCAATATATTAGATGGATAGCACAGAGTGGGAATGTGTTGGTCTAGGATTGATATAGATCTTTACAAAATTGTGTCTTTTTACCTAATCAGTCTTCAGTGGAAAATGTGCTTCAAGGCCACAGAAGCCACAGTCAGAGACAATGACTCACTAGAGTAGCTAGATGCTATTCAGGTAGATAGGGACAGTTCTGTTTTCACTGGAGTGCTTATGACCTATAGAGACAGAAAAAACCCGCAAACAGACAAAAGGTTGAAAGACAAAGAACAAAAGCATACTGGCAATGCAAATTATGTATCTCTATTCTTTCCCTTTTTTATTCCCTGCCACTTTCTGAGCCTTATTATAAAGCTTGACAGAAGAATATCTGTGTTCTGATAAACTGGTACATGGGGAGCAAAAAAGTGCCTTGCTTCCTAAAGTCTTGTCCCCAGACTGCAGACGAATATGCCAAAAAAGATGTTCAGAAAGTTGTTTAGGAGCCTCTTTGCATAGTCTGAAAGAAGATACAAAACTGTTGTGAAAGAGGTAGACAAGTGACTGACATCATTTGTTGTGTAAAGAGAACAGGGAGATAGGGTAAGTGGCAAGAATAACAGCACCAACTGGCAGAAATGTGCCTTTGTCATGAAAAATTCAAAATCTACTCAAGGATATTATCCTGTTGTAAATCAACACAGAGTCTGAGCTGAGCTAGAGGTACTGGGGGATATCACAGAGATTTTATCTTTTCTCCTCCCTTTTTATGTAATATTACTGAAAGGATTATAGCATTGATTTGTTTTTATTTTGAATTATGGCCATCATTAAAAACTACTTTGTAGTCGATTTGCTTTGCAGTTGCAGGTTGTTTGAGAGTCTCTGGAGTGAAAGGAAGCAACGTGGTCACACAGTCACACAAGGCAGGAGAGGACCACAGATGCAGATGGAGCTGTTTGTGTCACTCTTACCTCAAAGGGCTGCAAGGAAGAGCAAAGTTTTGCAGCTTTCCATCAAATAATCACATTCTAGATTTGTGCCATTTTCTCTTTCAATTTAAGACACAAAAGTGGCAGCGCTGTGTCAAATCAGAGGTGAAACTGGCTGCTCATTCTGTGTATTTAACAACGGTCAATAACAACTATGGAAGAGGATAAGAAGCCTGAAGCTGTGCTACCACCTGTGGTTCAGAACCCTAAATGATATATGTATCTTTAGTAGTCATTGGTGAATTTTTCTTCTGTTATGTTGTCTACTGCCTTTTGGAATCCTTGTATGTCAGTAAGATCATTATGCTCGGAAACATGGTTAGGGAAAAGGACAATGTTTCTTAGATTTCAGAGTTAAAGAAATCAAGGTCTGTGGGCAGACCAACAGTAAAGTCTGAAAAAATGACACAGGTCCTTTCTTAGTCCAGAATGTAAGATTATAAAGATAAATACAGGTCCAGAATCATGAAACAACTGACCTGAGACAACTATACACAACTGAAAGCTTTCTCTGTTGTTCTCAGTCTCTTAGGTCTACTAAGAGATACAACTTCTTCCTACAAATCTCAACTCACTTACAGAGATCATTACAGATGTGATGCTGTCAGTCATCCAAATAAGTCATTTGTAGATATGGCGGAATCTAGCCACAGGACATAACAACACAAACCTCTCACTTTGTCTCTCTGAGCTATGAATGAAACCTTCTGAATAAAGTTTGAGAGAAGAATCTCATTTTTTTCAGTCTTGATGAAGCTAGGTACAGGCAACAGCAGTTTTTTGAATATCTGATCTCCTGGTGGCTTTCTGATATGTCACCTGGGAAACTGATTGCCTCTGTTGAAAATGAGAAAAATAGCTGATGTTAATATATTGTGGGTAGTTGAGCTCACGGAAAATCAAAAGAATAATACAGCTTTTACACTTTGATCACCTAGAGATACTGTTTTGAATAGTGAAATTGAAAAGTTTGAGGTGTTTTTCCTCAGAAGTGATCTCTTAATTATGTTGTGATTTTAGTGTCCTCTATACTTTTGTGACCCTGAAGAATTCTAGTTGTTTTAACATTGTTGTCAAAGCTTATTGTCGTGGTTTGGGGTCAGGGCACCCCCAAATCTGCAACAGAACACTCTCTCCCCTCCCCACCAAAAATGGGAAGAACAGAAATAAAGGAGAGAGACTTATTGACTAGGAAAGGAAACTAGAACAGCTTTACTAAAACATGAAAATAATAATAACAGTAGTAATAAAAGGTAAATATATACAAATATGTACAAAACCAGTATCGAACCCACCCCCCCCGATGGTAAATACGTCACTGTCACCACTGATGCTGTGGAAGGGCCCAGCAGCAGATGGGAACCAGGAGCTGGATTCAGGGATGCGGCCCAGAACCTGGGGCCCAGCCAAGGCCTGAGCCGGGGGCTGAGACCGGGGCCAGAGGCCTCAGGGCAAAGCTGAAGCTGCCAAGGCCAAACCGAGTGAGAAAGAGTCCCGAAGCCGAGAGAGCAGCTCGATCTCAGGGAAAACCAAAATGGCGAAAAGGCCAGGAGAGAAGGGGCAAGAGGCCTGAGACCCTCGTGATCCCTCAGCTTTATACCAAATATGACGTATATGGATATGGAGTATCCCTGTTGGCTAATTTAGTGTCACCTGTCCTGGTTGCTGCTCCCTGAAGATGCAGCCTTTACTTTTCTGCACCCACCGTGTGGTACGCGAAGTCTATCAATGACGTTGGTGCACATACCAATCCCTGGTACTAACTATAAATATGGAGCATTATCACTGTTAGAAGCAGACTCTGGTAAACATGCTGCTAACTTCAGACAGACTTAGCTGAAAAGTAAAAGTCATAGAACAGAATTTCTGTTCTAACCCAGACCAGGACACTTATGTTTTCTGTATCTTTATGTTGGTCCTGGGAGTACTACAGGCCTCTTGATAAAGTTATTTTGATGTATTTCTATTGGCATTTGTCAATAGCATTAACTACATTTGTTGCCTTTATACACAATGGATTATTCCTATAGAAGGGTGTCTTTCTAAATACACCCTTTTGTTTTAGACAAAAACATGGGGAAAAACATCTTTTCTGTGGAATCATATCTTGCTTTTTTTTCCCCTCCAAGTTCAGACTGAACTCACATAAATTAAAGTGTGACAGAAAGCTGTTCGTTTCGTTGATTGCATTGCTTTACTGCAAAAAATTAATCTTTATGTGTGACTGATTTTTTTCACCCTCTTATTCCTCTCTGAATGATGTCCAGATGAGCTACTCTGGAATAATAGCATGCTCAAATTTCAGAACAACTCAATAATCTTTAAGAGATGGTGCAATATGACAAAATAACCTAATTCCACCTAAAATTCCTTAAAAATAAAGTAATAGTGATACAGTATGGTATTTACAAGGAAATATAAAACCATACCACAGATAACTAGGAGGAAGTCACAGAAGGGAAAGAACATTGGGCAGTTTGCTACCATGGCTCCCATGTGATTGTCATTAAGAATATTTATTTACAAAGTGTGCTGTTTTCTTACCAGCTCGTTATATTGGTTCCTCATTGTGGAGAGTTTATCTGAGATTAAAAATTATAATCAGCAATGTTATGAACTAATAAGTGCATCTAATTTGGATGTTGTTAGGGCATTAAATGGAATTAGTGACAGCACCATTTCATTTCATTTTGGTAAGGTTATTATCACCTACATATTTCTTCCATGAAATGGGACCATAACTACTTCAGTGGCTATAATGAGGTATTTCTTTGTTTCTGTTTTTAGATCAGCTATCACTGTTAGATAATATTCATCATTAGGAAGGCAAAGTGGTCTATTAGAGGGAGGCTTTTTCCTCTGGTGGTATAGGAAACCCTGAATGATCTTTCTTGCCTTCATGTGAAAGCACAAGGAGTATGCACTGAAATCTATATGTTGAGGGAAATAATTTTCAGGAGTCTTCTGCTGGCAACTCATGGTCAGGGGTTGGGGGGAGGCAGGGAGAACAAACATCCATTTTGCAAAACTTACCTGCAGCCTATGACTCAGATTGCTGACGGATGTGTTCCCCCACCTCCCAGTTTTTGAACGACTTCTAATCGGGGCCACAGAGAGCTGCAGCATTTTTCAGATGGCTTCCCTTCTTCAGGTCTTCATTCACAAGCTTGCTTCTGTGCAACGATGCCCAAGACAGCACTAATGAGTTCACTGAAGTGCTGGAAGCAGAATAGCTGTTTTTTTTTGTGGCGCTCTGCCCAGGTTAATCATCCCTGCTCCTCAGCAGTGCTAATTAGGCAAAGCAGAGATCTCCATGGCGGTGAGTATATTTGTTCTGTTGCGCAGTTATTTCAGGCAGCTCCACGTGGTAGACCTGCCCTCAGCATCAAGGACATAAAGAGGCAACTGTGTCCAATAGCTCTGTAGGCTTCCATCTCTCTCTTCCTTCAGTAAATGCAGTGCAATTTTTCATCATAAATTATCTAAGTGATACTTATTAGAGACAGACCTACTGCCTGACTAAAACCCTGCCCTCTGATACGAGTACTCTCATGCTGATATGAGTACTCTCTGATGTGAGATCTACTCTCATTGACTCAGATAGAATGAGATCCTGACTCCAAGTGAGCAGTGTGAATTAGACAAACTTGTCTGAAAAGCTGTAAATTAAACAACTACCCAAAAAGTGAGCATTGAACACTAGCCTTGCCAAGTGTTACTGGCTTTTGTCACCAACCACCAAAGGCAAGGTAGCTTTGCTAGCAAGGGTAAGGAGCTCATTTTACCATTACTATGCAATGAGTACCATACTGTGCCTTGTAGCTGTGGAAACCTGTGCTTAGAGTGTGCAGAAATGCCATGTCCAGTGTGGGGGGCTGCTGAACCATGCCTGTAATTTTGCACTCCTGGGACAACCTTGCCAGACTTGTAAGCACATGAAGGGGAAGATAGGATAGTAGATGTGTGCTGTGACCTACCCTCAGGGAGGTCAAAGAGTTTATTTGCACATAAGAAAATTAAGAGCAAAGAAATAAAATCTTCTCAGTGTGTGCTGAGGTGTGACTGGGAGGACAAATTCCAGTTCCAGTTGAACAGGGCTTCTTGGGTACTTTAGGTTGGGTCCCAGCTTCTCTTCTGTAACAGCCCATCCACTTCCTCTTCTGCCATAGCCAACACTGTAATTATTCATTAAAGACAACCTCCTTCATACGATATGGCATAATAAACACCCTAAGGCAGACCATGTGGGACCTCTCAGGCAATGCTGCGCACCCCTGACTTGCAAGCTGCAGTAGCAGCAGACCCTTCGTTGCTCACCTCTGCAAGGAATACAATAGCCAGCCTTTGTCTGGCTCAGTATTTCCACTACTTGCCCTAATAAAGATTTCTTCTCCCTGCCTTCCTAGACTATACCGAGGTCATGGGGAGGCGGCTTGAGGACCTCGTGGATCTGGATCCTGTGAGGTGAACAGAGGTGATCAGAAGTGAGTGTTCTGCAGAGGGGCAGCCTCTCCCAGCTGATGCAGGTGGGTCTGTTCCTGTTCTGCATCCAAAACTAAGTCTCTGTCTCTCAGGGGTTGAGCCTGAAGCAGTGCAAGACAAGGTGAGTTTATTCCCCTTTCCATGGTCCTGGTGTGCACTGACTTTGGTTCATCCCAGGGAGCAGACAACGGTGGATGTCACAACCAGTCGTTGGATTTTCCCAAGCTGTGTTTCCTTGCTCTGCAGCTCAAATTTGAAAGCTGCTTAGTTTGCAACTAGTGATTTGCTATAAATATTGTGGAAATGAAGTAAGAACTGGAGTCAGAACCTGTTTCTTTTTACAAAAGAAACTGATTATACCCATCATGTTCAAATCATTACACTCCTTGCTCTCTGCTTCTTCCAGTGACAGAGCTTTCTACTGCAAAAAAACGATTGCAAAAATAATATGGTGTACAAGACAGAGGAATCTTCAAGGAAGCCCAGGAGGACGCATATTTTCAGTCAAGAGAATATCAGGGCATTACTTTGGTTTCACAGAAGTTAAACTTTGCAATGCCCTATTTGTGAAAGCTCACAACAATCCAAATATCATCCTTGCAAAATCAGAACCAAGTATCATTTCACTTAAAGTGTGCTACTTCCAGAGACAGAATATTTTCTCTTCCTTTTCCTTTTTTTTTTTTTCTTTCCTTTTTTAAAAGAACGTTATGCAGGTCTGCTTGAATCAGATTATACTGAATGGATTATTTATGCTGCATTTGATCAAGTAATTGAGATAAATTGGAGGGCTAATGATGACTCACTGTTTTTGGTGAACCCCCACGGAATAAACAATCATAACAGGGAATTAGCCTGTTTCTCAGAAATATTTTCTGAAGTTATGGTCTTTGATCAGCTCTCCTATGGCAAATTGGCACTGCACCAATGATCATAAAATCAATATGCAGTGATACAAATAGGGTTGCTGTTTTAGTGGAACAAGAGCATACCCTGTGGGTGCAAGGTACAGTTATTCTCTTTCCCACGACCTTTCTTAAAGCTGCTAACAGGGCTAAAAAAAAAATTCCTATTCTTCCCTAATGTTTCCCTCAAAATGGGACTGTAATGTAGTTCCTTCCCATAGCTGTGGCTCATGTCTTGACCTCAATTTTACCACATGTGCAAGTTCACTCTTTTTCCTGCTTGATGCCCCAGATCCATCTGCTGCGGCTCTGATGAGCGCTGGGTGAATCTCTGCTCACAACCCTGGCTCCCTAGTCAGCTCTATTTTGGCAGCCAAAGGTTGCATCTTCCTTGCCTGCAGGGGTAGCCACAGAACAGCAAAAGACAAGGCCCCCTCTCCCTGCTTCCAAAGCTGTCATTCATTAGCTCTTGTCACTGCTCATCGGTGCTGCAGCGTGTGACTAATAGCAGTGGGCTGCTGCTCAACCCTGCGTGTGAGGGCAGGGCTGAACTCTTCCCTACCATGCCTAAGGAGCAGCACAGTGCTAAGGGTGGTCTAAGCATTTCATATGATATTATCTGTCTATCCTGCAAAGCACAGTGAGGGTAACTATGTGGAGAGATACGCTAAATGCCCGCTGCCCCTGTCAGCTTTAAGGGTAACCAGATTCACAGAAGTAGGGAAAAGGTATCAAAAACAAACCCTTGACTCTCAGATGATGTGGTGTATACTGTTTCAAGTAGAATACTGATAATCAGGAAACTTTTCTACTACATCAATATACTTGACAAGCTAAAAAATAGCTACAAAATTTCATGAATATTTCTGTGTAAATTGCATTTAAACTAATGTCAGTGCTTCTCCTTGTAGATTCCAAATTAGCAGCTATTCTTCTGTTAATGTAAATTTAACTTCTTGTTGTTGTTGTTCTTTACTTTTGTACCAGCTCCATTCCAGTAGAAACTGAAGCACAAACTTCAGAAGGATGCTTCTCAAAGCGTCCAGATGGCAACAATAATTATTTATTATCTTTAGCTACCATGATTATACTGCCCAATCTGTGATATTGTAAATTAGTTTTCAGATGGTCATAGGAGCTGTAGCAAGTTTGGTGAGAAAAACTGCTCATTATACGTTTGTTCAGAAGGATTGAACAATCAGAGAACCGCAGCTCTTTCAGCATAAGTAAATCGATATGGAAGTTTAGATCTAAAAGGGACTCCAAATGTACAGGGGGCAATGTGGTGGGATGTGCATAATGACGAATACATCATGCATGTGGCACTGAGTCCGAGTTGCTTTGAAATTCACGTTCTCAAAGTTAGTTCAATCAATGACTGTGCTGTTTTCTTTTTACTGGAGCAAAATTATAGTTTAAAATATGAGAAACCTTCTTTGGGGTAATGCAAAAGTATGGCGCTCAGCTGCAACAGCACTGAGATTCTGAAGTGAGGATTCATCCCCAGTGCAATTTTTCAAATTTACGTGGTTTTATTACAAGCTTGCATAAGCTTTGCCCTTCAGAGTTTATTTTTTCCCCTTAACCTAATTCTATCCTATCTGTCATATTTTCTTAGTAATGTTCTGAGGCCACATTTTTTTTTTTTCTTGCTGGAAAAATTATCTCTTACTCTTCTATATTTGCAGGGTAATGGTGACATTGGAAGGAAGGGAATGATACACTGATTTTCAGCAAAACTTTCATAAATTGTCTGCTTAGATTTATGATATGTCACTTGATTTACAGCACTTCATTTTTTTGTGGATGCTGTTACGTGTTAACATTTCCACAATAACCCTCTTCCATTTTTTTTTAGCCTCTCAGAGTCTAAAGGAACATATCTTTACAATTGTATTTTTAATTTTGGATAACTTGATAGTCACAATTGCTGACTTTTAATAAGAATAGAGCCACTTTTCCAAAACACTATTTCTTCTTCAGCCTCTGACACCTTTGCTTTTCATCTTACAACTACTGTTGAAAAAAATGCAGTTTAAATTTTAAAGGTTCTAAAACTTACTCTGACAAATAAATCTGTCTTCTGCTATGCTCGGGATTGCTCCTGAGTTTGATGCATTTCAGACTCCTCAGGGTCTCTGAGTTTTTCTGGAAGATGGTCAGTGGCCAAAGGTTCTAAGTTTCTACTTGTCAAGTCATGAAGAGTAAATTTTGTTGTTTCAATAATGAACACACTATAGTATCTTGTGTGGAGGGAGTTCAAGCAATTTTCCTTCACATCCCTTCAGGCTATGCACTTATGGCAATTAAGAGTCTGTTTACAGTCCAGAGCATCATTTCCCGTGCTATAGTATATAAATGTTGTCAAGTGAGTGTATCTTCCTCTCTGTGTGCATTACCAGGAGCTGGTCTTGCCACCATCAAGGGTAGTATGTTAGCAGATCACATTCTCTCTTTTCAGTTGAAGGGAAAAGAAATGATGATGGCCACATTTGTTACAAATTTGCTGAAGGCCCTGCAGGTTCCACAAAGCTCCTGTTTTCCTTTTGCCTGTCACTGGCTAATACTTGTCACTAGAAAACATCTCTTTGTAACTGATACTTGCTGTTATCTACCCTGGCTTATGGTCCTCAGAGAAAGTAGTTCCCTTCCCTTGTGCTACCTGTGAAACTTAAGGTACAAGACTGTTTTCAAAGGCTGATGGGAATTGTTTGACATCTGCCAGTTAATGGGCAATTGCTTTCAACAAAAGAGAAATACAGAAGTGCAAGCATGGCAGGAATGTATTACAACAGTATTAACAGTGGAGTTATTTGGTTTAGAAACAGATACATAGAACTAACTGAAAACCATGATGATAGCTATTTCTATAAAGGATTAACTTCAAGGTCAGGTCTCTGTTTCATCTGACAAGCTGCCAGACTGCTCACATTCACTTGGTGTGTGACATCAGACTTTTGGCAAAATCCTCGGGTCAGCTATTGCCTTTACTATCCAGGACAAGCCACCATGGTGGGTTTCCTTGGTCCTTTGGGGATGAAACACCTCCATGGCTGTCTTTAATCTCTGTGTTCACAGCCATCTCCCCAAGGTCCTTAGGTTGTTCCAACACCAGGAGTATGATGTGATAACCAACAGCTTTGGAAATACCCCCAGGCACACTGAGTATTATTTTTGGCTGTCATAGCCAAGGTTCTTAATTGTCTGCTGGACTTCCTGTTGTTTCTCTATCTTTCTTTGAGCACAATGCAGTATAGCATGTGAGTAATTTGCAAGGTAGTGAGCTACAAGGTGAACACCTCATGTGACCTTATCTGTATTTTCCTTTCCTTTTTTTTTTTTCCCCTTTTCTTTTAGTTTTAGGTCCATTAGCTGGTTTCCCATGTAATCTAAGACTGTAGATATTGTTGATTTTTTTTTATTTTTNCTAAGACTGTAGATATTGTTGATTTTTTTTTATTTTTATTTTTTTTAGTATGTGTTTTGACATTTTTGTACAGTTTTGTTTTATGGGGGGTTTTTTTGTGTTTGTTTGTTTTGTTCTGTTGTGCTTTGTTTTTCCCCTTAGTACAAGTATGATTCCTAGTAGTTTAGGAAATTTTGTTCAAACTTGCAGATTGTCATGGCAGGCTTTTATCTCCTAATTCATGAGGTAGCCATGGTTAGGTTTCCTGTGGAATAGCTTAGACTCACAAACATCTATGTGATGAGAGACAAGGAAATGTGTGAAGTTGATTAGAAGAAATGCCAATGATATGGCTTGTGTTCTCTCTGCTCTTGGAAGGACACACGATTTCTACTGTTACTTGGGATTGTGTCTATGTTGGGCAGATTTCATATGGAGATCAAAACAAGGACTGAACAAGATGCTTCAGACAGCACTGCTGAGGGAACAGTACAAATGCTGTCCAAGATAAGAAAAGAAAAAGGAGAAAAATAAGTTTCCTATCATCTTGCAACTGCTGACTAAAAGAGCTTGCATTTAAGACCTGGCTTGTCAAGAAATATGTCAACATCTGTTTTTGCAAAGCATGCTTCAAACCTTTGAACATTGACAAAGAAAAAGCTTCTACCTGTGTTACAACTGGACTCTGTGTACAAAATAATGCTTTTTTTTCAGACCACATACGGCTTATTACCAGCTAGTTTACCACTAGAAACTACAAAGACAGATGCAGCAGAATTTGCCACTGAAGATGATAATTTCTCTAACTTTATTCCTGGAATCTTTTGTCAGAATCTCCTTAAGCTCTGATTTGGAAGGCAATGACTGCTTTTAAGACTTTGACTGCTACTGTTATCCTCCCCAGCTGTACACTTTATCTCTACTCAAGGCTTGGTAAAATCAGTGACGTTGATTTTAGAAAGCTGTGATGTTGCTTGTGGCTTTGCATACCTCTTTCATGAGTAATTGGGCTCTCCATGCATAGGGACTGGAGGTTGGAATCTCCAAGCTTTTTCAGCTATCCTAAGAGATAAGATCATTGAAATGATGAAGCATAAATGCTGTCCATGTAATATTTTAAAGATGTTTGCTTACTACATTTGCTCCTGATATTTTCTAATTATCTTTAAATTTTTATTTGGTATTTCTAGGTGTTTTCTGAGGAAGAACACAAGAATTCTACAGCAGAAAAAAAACCTGGAAGGAGGACATATCAAATCAGCTCTGCCCCTCGACGATTTGGGATACCTTGTGCTTCTTCCAGGGTACAAAGGATACACTAAGTTCAAAAGTTTGCCAGCCAGGTCTCAGAAGAACTTTCTTAAGGGAAAGGAAGAAGCCTCCTGAAAAAAATCCTTTAGACAATCCCCTTTTTCCTCCCTTTGTGTAGAATAAAGTAGCTGAAGTGCAGTAATAGTGCAGTCTCACACAGCTGAGAGCAAACCTGTGCACAATAATCAGAGGGAAAACACAAGGACCAGGACTGTCTTTTAATTTCTCCATTGCCCGAGGATGAAAGGAAGCTGCTGTCAGTCACCAACTGCAAAGGAAGATATTCTAGTGTGCTTGGGACTGCAAAAGGGGCTCTGTTATCCCTCCAGTCATCTATGAGTAATTTCTGACATAAGACCTCCAAGTCACTTGCAAAGCCAATTTGAGAGAGAATGGTAACAAACATTTATTCTAGGAATTCTGGAGGAAAAGTAAAAAATCCCTCCTGCCCTTTATTTCGCCTGGTATTATCTGCCGTACAAATGTCATTAAGTGACATTTCTTTCCTAGAGGCCATCCACTATATATGAGGATTATTATTCCCTCCTTCTCCTCTCTCCCACTGAAAAAGAGATAGTGACTGACAGTTAATGAGGGGGACTCTAATCTGACAGCGCTATGAAAGCTGCTGCCAGAAAAGATCTTGATAATGGCATAAGAAATTCTTTCTATCTCAAACTACCATTAAAGTGCCTGTCTGC
>WEIS01013617.1:0-20053 GCA_013389965.1 Todus mexicanus | reverse complement strand
GATTCTATTTAGCAGCAATAATTGTGATTGTGCTCATCATACTTTTTATATTACTTGGGTACAATATGGGCATCAACTTCTAGCTGTGCACCAAGACTGTGGAGCAGGTCAGCCCCTCCTGCAACATGCCCTGGCTGAGCTCTGCCCAACTATCTCACGTGAAATGCAACAGCCAGGGAGTGAAAGTCTCTCTATATTTTCATTATTCTCTTGCTTTTCATTTAATTTAGAGCTGTGTCTTTCATAATGGTCAAACAAACCACCGTGAAGCCTTCTTGGGCATTCAGATCTAAGAATCCTTGTTTTACACCGTATGTGTGGAAAGTAATAAATGTCTCTAGTTTAATGGTCTAAAAGTCTGTCTTGCTGTGCAAAAAAAAAAAAAAGCAACCAGCATCTCCAGATCCATTTTCATTTATAACATTATGAGTAATTTTACTGGCAGCAGCTTTTCCTTCCCATATATATTTATTAGAGGGAGAAATTCCCCATCCTAAAGTAATGTTCTTGCTTGGATCAAATAATTTTCAAACTCTGACTCCACGCTTAACCCTTTCACTGCTTCCCACGTGCTGTTTGATCACACACCGTGCTGGGTGGAATGTTCCTCTTGGAAAAGCTGACACCCAGGAATGCAGAAAGCAGCCTCAGCAGATGACTGAGGAGCAAGCAGAGGCAGTGCTTGGAAAACAAAATCAGAGCAACTTGAGAACGAGCTGTGTCATTTTTGTGAGAGCGAGAAGCTACATGGACTAGCATCCCCCGTCCTGAAGAGCAGAGATCTACCTGTGCTCCTCAGCTAATGACTGAAGTTGTAACGAAGGTGTTTCTTTTCTTTCCACAGACACCTTGAGCTCAGCTGGGCAACATAGGTGGGTGTCCCAGCCCAGCTGAGAGGACTCTGCAGACTCAGCTACAGGTATCTCTGAGCTTTTATGGACTTCAGCTTGTTGGTAATTGTGCAATGGTTGATAGCTTCTTCTCAACATGGTGGTAATCGCATGATGGTTCATAGCTCCTAAGACCAAGTCACCTGCGGAGGTGCCACCTTCAGCTGTTTTCTGATAAAATATTCCTGTGGCATCTATTTCTGGCAACGTGGGAAGGAGAGGGAGAGAAGCGGATGCTGCCTGAGAGGAGGGCGAGAAGACCGCCAAGGATGGGGCTAAAGATCTCAAATCTTGGTCCACTCTGACCATTTGTTGGTGACTGGGGGCACCGTCCCCTGATGAGCAGGGTATTTTTCATCATGTCGGTGACAAATGGCTCTCGGTTGAGTATAAAAATGGTTTATTGATTAGCTAGCAGAGGTGCACGAAGGGATTGTGCCGCTAACGAACTGTGCCTATTCTGCCAGCTGCTCTCAGCAGGGCTGCTGGGCAAAGGCAGGGGGACTGGTCAAAAGTGGCCTCTGCCTCCTGTGGCCATGGATCCTGCAAAACACAGAATGGGGGCAGCAGAGCTTAGGGGAGCCTCATCCTGCTCCTTTCTCTGGCTCCCTTGTGGGGCTTGTTAAGCAGGGACACATCACTGTCCCCAGGGCAAGGGACAACCTGGCTTCCAGGGACTGCCAGGGACAATCACCAATATGCGGCAGGACCACCATTGTGTGTTACCTCTTGGCCAGGCCATCCCTCTGCTTTCCCACATCTCTGCTTTCCGTGTTGCCGCAGTGTAAACCCAGCTCTAGCAAAGCTCTCCAGTGCTTGGTTTGAAGCAGGCAGCTGTCCTGCCGATCTTGGCTCGTACAGTCAGCAGCTCCATGAAGATGGGCCGTGGAGTCCTGGTAGACAACAGATTCACTATGAGCCAGCAGTGTGCCCTCGTGACCTAGGAGGCTAATGGTCACCTGGGGGGGCATCAGAAGATCATGGCCGGCAGGTCGAGGGAGGTTCTTCTCCCCTCTACTCTGCCCCAGTGAGGCCACCTCTGGAGTGTTGGGTCCAGTTCTGGGCTTCCCAGTTCAAGAGAGACAAGGAGCTACTGGAGAGAGTCCAGCAGAGGCTACAAATATGCTAAGGGGACTGGAGCATCTCTGTGCCCAGGAAAGGCTGAGAGCCCTGGGGCTGTTGANTTTTCTTTTTTTTTTTCCCCCCCAGTTTGGCCTTTGTGTGTCTACCCACAGCACACCTTGAGCAAGCTGAGCGTAATTAATCAGAGTTTGCTTCCCTGTGTTCGCATGGGATTCCTAATCCACAGTAAATCCTTTGGGGTACAGGCACAATTATGAAAGAAATGCTTATTAAAAAGAACTATATGTGCTATAAAAAAAAATGTCAGGACAATTGTCCTTTAGTTGTTTGTAATGTTGCCAGCTGTAATATACGATCGGAGTGCGACGTCTCAGCTGTCTGCGTCCCCGGGTACCGTGCGCTTCAGCGATAGCTAGGGCTGGATTTCACGTGCAGCTGCACAAAGCCTCCAGATTTCAGCTGTTCTTCCTTCTCTCTCCACCCCGCGAGCACCTATTCTTAACTCATCAAGCAAAAACCTGTCACAGCCACAAACCTCCTGTAGCAAACACTATTTTTGATCTCTCCTGACTGAAATGGATGATGAGCTGCTTGGAATTAATATCTTCTGCATGTGTCAATGTGACCAGCCACCAGAAGAAGATATGTTTGACAGTGATGTGTTGGTTTGACTGGCTTGGCAGAAGAAGGACTGCAGCAACTAAGCTGCAAATGTGCACTGTACCTTTCCATCTAGTGGTATTTGCTTGCCCGTTGAAGAAGTTACAAACAAAATCCGTGTGTTGGGGCTTTGTTCAATGCTCCTGAGGTGGCATTAGCCACCTGAGTACAGTGAGTCTAAAGAAATGGGGGCTCTGGAGTTGCGCTCTTGCCTTTGGTCCACCCACCAGTTTCTCTTTCTGTGACTTAGCTTCTCATTCATGAGACTGATGGACTGATGCTAGTCCACTTCTGTAGAGACTCTGAAGGAGCAGTGGAACAGTTACAGAAAGATCTCTAGGAAAGCTCTTTAAAAGCACCGTTGGGTAGCTTGTGACTGAGGCCAAATAATTCTTGTGTATGGGAGGGTGTCAGAACAGGGAACAACTTGTCTTGGAATGAGAAGCAGAGGAAAAGGGAGACAGTTTTGCTGTATGTATTAAGGATGTGCATGTTTGCTCCAAGCACTAGAGAACAAGAGGTGGTGGGACCTAACTGAAAAGCTACGAGTGATTAGTAAATGTGTCACATAGTGAGGCTGCTGACCTATGTATCTTAAGATGAAGTAAGTCTTTTTGTGAGCAAATAGAACCATCCAAACCTTAGGAAGCAGAAGGACAGGAGCTGTAGCAGAGGCTGCCTCAGATCAGCTCTAGCTCATCACTGACCTTTGGCAGAGGAGAAAAGGTTGCAAGGACTAAAAGCCAGGTCACATTCCCAACGGCGAGTTGGGTGGCATGAGCAGGCAGGGACAAAACCAGGCAGCCCAGGGTGTGAAATGCTGTGCAGCCAGCAGGGACTGTAAAGGGTAATGAGGATCAGTCACACAGAAATATTTTCAGACTGACCATAAGCCAGAACTTCACAGAAGCGACCTCAGGGCTGTTAAAATGCGCCTGGAGATTGGCAGAGGCAAAGGTAAAATCTGTATTTACAGAGGAGGCATGGAGAATTGTTATTAGTGTTGTAATCTAGTGGGTTTAAATTCTGTTCCTAGAAAAATATCATTTTTAAGCAACAAAAAAAAAAAAAGGAAAAGAATCCTCCCCAGAAGAAAAAAACGTGTCAAGTCATTTTGATTTCCCTGAGTGATGAGGCTAAATATTTTGGATTGAGGAGAAGCCAGAGATGGAAGATGTCTTGGCTTTGCTAGGATCTTGCTGTGTTTTACATGATATTCCTCCCAACAAGTTTGGTAAGCAAGTCTCCACAAAACTGCTGTGGGAGAGGCACAAGACGTGGTTGGAAACCAGACAAGAGGAGTCAATGATTTGCTGTCAAACGTAAGGATGGATTGAGTGACTTTCTGCAGGAATCCATCCTCGATCTAATAAGAGTCAGTATTTTCCCTAACGATCTAAATGATGGAATATTCTCTGTTCCATCTACAGAGGTTCGAGATGGGAATTAGTGCTGCAGTTGCAGAGCAGGAGGTTTCTAATCTTGTAAGAGTACGGACAATTAAGTGCCAGGATGTGTTGCCTGGGGAGGCTATGGAGTTTTTGTCATTAGAAGTGTTTAAGAAGAGTTTGAAGAAACATCTCTGGGGAATAAAGCGGAGCTAACCCTACCTCGAGGCAGGGCCAATGCTTGAAGTCCCTTCCAGCCCTATTTTCTGTGATTCTGCATCGCTCCAAAAGCCATGTCACAGCTCCTATGACTTTAACGGAAAAGTATGAACAATACCACAAAAAGCTGAAAGTACATGAAGACTTTAGAAATACAGCCCCATGCTTCTATTTACCAAAGTCTCAATATAGTAACCCAGTTCTCTGAACAAGTAGCAGAATTGGAGTAGCCTGGCTTTTAAGTCTCATTGCCTGCAGACCTGCTGGGGCGCTTGCTGGCTTCCTCCACCCTGCCTTTGGAAAGCCTGGCTGGTGAGGTGTTACCACTGTGGAAAAGCGTTGGATTCCTCAAACCGAAATACAAACAAGAATATTTGTACGAAACGGGAATGAAAAACTTCTCTCCATCGACTCTTCTGGCAAAGACAGCTGGGCATTTGGAGTGCTGGTGTTTGAAATGCAAAACGCACCTCTTCGGAGAATTGTTTTGTGCAATTCATCTTCGGAGGACGTTCTCGCCGCTTGTTTGTGATGCGTGGTTCTAAACCACGCTGTTCTGAAAGCGCTCCGGCTGGCTCAGCGCTAAGGAAGAGGGGAAGGATGGTAATATCAGACATTTCAATCCCCACTGCAGCCTACATTGCTCAAAGCAAGATGACTTGCAAACATCTAACACAAATGAGGAAGATGAATCGTATGCAAGGTCAGGCGCAATGCCAGGAAAGCGATAGAGGCAAAAGCAGTTAATTGCTTTAGATTCCACCAAGCCCAAAACGTGCCCTGTGTGCAGACGTCCGTTCCTTGCACAGCAGTGGACCTCACCGTCCACACCAGCAAATAAAACAGGCAACGGAGGTGCCCGTCAGGATTTTTAATGTCAAAATTAGATTCACCGTTGCCTTATGGTCTCTGTAATTATGAGACATCACTCATCATTTTTCCCAGCTCAAGGGATACTCTGTTATTGACCTCACTGGGAAGATATACATACATTACTGCATGGAAATATCACCGGTTGCTATTGTGGAAAGGTTTACATCATAGCTCAAAGGACTCTGAAACCTTTATCTGAGTGTACCTACAGCAGAGGAGAATGCCTGATCCTCTTGATACGACGGCAAACCACTGCTCCTGAGGTCTTATCTGAGAGGAGAAAAACCTATTACAGGTTATTAAAGGAGAGCAACAATAGCAAACCACAAACACAGAGGAACTAGCCACAAACAGCTAAAAATACCATGCTGAGCTAGCACAGAGCTACCAGTGTTGGAGGTGGCCAGAGCACATGGTGGCCTCATTGGTCCCAAGCTGGTGGGCCCACAAAATCTCCTGAGGGCATGACAAGACCAGAAGGCCACAAAACATAAAAGAATGTTGTTTCCCCTGAATGCGATGAGCACCGAAAGCAGAGGGAGAGGGCAGTGAGATGCTCTTGTGAAGCCTTACATGGAGCATCATGGCAGCAAAGATGATCATGAAGCCTTGTGTGGAGCACCACTGTGCATGTTCAGCTCTGTGGCTCATTCCCGAGGCTGCCTGTGAGAGGTGAGTCACTCACCCACTTGTTTGTCACTCCAGAGCCTGTGATGGGGATACTTTGCTGTCGCCTCCCTGCTGGTGGCAGCCGAGGAGACATTCCAAGGGTCTGGCAGTGCTGTCTGAACTAGGCCTCCCTCCTGCCTGCTAGGGCCAGATGTACCTCAGGGACCATCTCCTTCTTGGAGAATCGAGCTCATCGCAGAGGCGCTGTGTGCCATGGGGTGCCAGCTCTCATCTGGGAGGCTGCCCGTGCTCACCAGGACCTGCCTGTCACTGCCGGGTGAGTGGCATTGCCCACTCCAACCTCCCAGTGCTCTGGAGCTGGGATGCATCTTTGACCCACCAAAAAAAAAGGGCTTTCTAGGTAGGGATCTTTGGGGGGGATCAGCTGTCCTCGTCCACGGGAGTCACGCACCTTTGCTTTCAGGGTCTGTGGGAAGCCACAGAGTAAATACCTATGCAAGCAGAGCATGTGTTCAGCAGGGGACACCTTCCACGTAACCTGCATCACCCTTCAAATGAGAAATCATGACCGATGGTGCTCAAGCTGAGAATGTGGATTTTGATTCAGGATTTTGGTTTAGCCCCCAAGACTACTTCTGCTGACTCCCCGCAACCCTGCCCAGCACAATCCTGGCAAAGGATGGGGACAGACACCTCTCAGAGGGGTCTCGCTGTGCTGCCTGGCTCCGCTTTCTGCCCGAGCGCATCTCCGATGAGAAGAGCAGCTCCGCTGTGCCCCAGCAGCTCATGCAGATCCACACGAGCCCTGCTCGAGCATCGTCTCCTCCGTGCGGTACCGCCGGGGGCTGGCGGGAGCCAGCTGGCCCCCACTGTCACAGCTCACGAGGTCAGGAGCTGGAGGGCAGTTAGCGAAGGATCGCTGGGACAGGGCTGGCAGAGCTCCTTTAGGATTCCCAGCTTTTTAAGAGGCCCCGTAAAAGAGCCCCATCCATTCTGAAGGGGAAGCGGCTGTTTGCAGGCAGGCAGGGCAGTGACAAAGCAGCAGTTGGATCCGCAGACCCTTCCAGAGACTTGTCAGCCGTGAGGCTGGTTCTTCGGAGCCTCATAGATTTCATCCAGGAAGGATCAGTAGCTCAACATGTGCTTGGCTAAAGTAGGTCCTGGTTGAAAAGGACACTGGGACTTGATGGAAAATAGAGAGATGGTGAATCCCACCATGTCCTGGTCACTTGTTCCCATGGCTAATTTGTTCCAACTGCCTCATTCATTTTTAAAACGGTGTGTCGTGCAAATCTGGTGGCTGCTTTAGAAAACCTCTGCCTGTGCTCTTCACCTCCTGTGGGATCCTCTGTGCCTGAAAAACCACGCATCTCTGAGACCTGCTTTAGGCACCAGAGCGAGAGAGGACGCCGTGCCCAGCAAGCTGGAGCCCTTCCCGAGGTGACAGCTACCACGGGGACATTTGCCGTGTCGGGATCCGTGTCACTAAACCTCTTGGTGTGGCATTGCTGGTGGGGTAAACAAACTGTGCGGGCAGCATCCTGCTGTCCCTGCCCGCTGCCCTCCACTGCCAGCTTCCCAGGGCAGAGCTGCCTGGAGGTCCTGCAGGACCTGGGGGACGGTGACCCGCTCACTGATGCATCCTGATGGAGAGGGGACCCTACTCGCTGTGGGGCAGGCTCCTGGTATGGGGAGGAGGTGAAGAAGGAGCCCTGACCTTAGAGGACACGGCAGGATGAGGGGAAGGAGAAGGGATGTGCATGCAGGGACTCTCTATCACCTTGATTCTCTTATTTTTTACGATACCTAAAGAAACGGCCATGATTGAGCCCTCTGTAAGGGCTGAGCTCTGAGTGTCTCTGGTGGGAGCCATAAATCGGATGTGCTTTGGGCAGGGACATGTTTGGTGGAGGAGACCCCCCCAGGGGTGTTCCAGCACAGCCCCGGGCAGGGACCAGCCTCCAGCCTGCAGCGTCAGTGGGGAGAGGAGCAGGACAGGCTGGGAGAGCCACTTTGGGACCAGGCCCCCCTCTTCCCATCCTTGATGGACCGCGAAGAAGGGAAGCCAGCCAGAGCTCAGCCGAGCCTGCATCCTGCAGGGAGAGCTGGCCCTGCAAATTACAGTTTCTCTGCCTGCAAGTGCTTATTATAGTTTATTGAGCTAGGGAGGTTTCTCTGCTTTCTATTTTGGGCCAAGCTCCCTTTGTATTTATTTACAATCAGCGGAGCAGCTTGTAGCCATTGGAGTTGCAGAAAATTGCTGTGAAAAGCAGGAAATTTGCTACTCACCTTATGAGAGGAGGAGCGAGCTGCATGCCCGGGAGCCGCGTCTGCCCCCGCGGGACCCCAGCCCTGCACTTGCTGGAGCATGGATGTGCTGCACCATGGGGTGACCTCCACCCCCAAGCCCATGGCACTGATGTCTCGTCCTGGTCCATGCAGCTATGAGTTCAGGTCTCGCAGGCATGGCTGAGGTAACCTCAGCTCTGGCTTGAGGCTATGCAGCGGTGTGTGCTCAGCACTGGCTGCAAAACCTGCCTTAGCTCGTGAGTGCTGTGTCTCACTGCGAAGCACAAGCCAGCAACCTTAGTGCCGGCTCATACATGTCTTTGAAAGGTACTTAAAGTCTTTCAGTGGTGCAATTGTCCTCCGGGATTTATCTTGGGGTGTTGAAGGAGCTGTGAAAGCCTCTGCAAAGGTGTCTGGGGTGCATAGCCCCATGTTCTGCACGGTTCTGGGCTCTTCTGTGCTGCAAACTGGCCTTGCCAGCAGCAATGCCACACACCCAGGCACTGCCGCTCCTAAAGTCAGAGCAGTTTCCAAGCTGAGAGATGAGAAAGTTGCTGTGTGCAGCGGTGACTACCCCCAGAAACCACCGCGGCCCCTCTGGTTTAGGAAATGGGTGGACTCTCCAGCTTCCCCCTGCCGGCAGGGTGCTGAGCACGCAGCCCTCCAGCAAAGCCTAGTGCCAAAAGCAGAAGGGCTCAGTGTGGCTCTGGCTGTCCTCAGCCAAATCAAGACCCTTGGACAAGGAATGACGTGTGGCTGCCTGTGCAGCATCTCTCTCCGGACCTATTGTAAATGTCATGGCAGTGTCTATAAGTGGCCTAACATATTAAAGATCAGGCAGTGAGGGGAGGGAAGATGACCTTTTGCATTTTGCCCAGAGCAGGCAAGGATAATGTAATTATAATTTCATGTAATTCATCTCCTGACACTGTGTAATAGCTGAACTTCACTTGGCCAAGCCAGGGATGGAGTGCAGAAAGCCAGGAGGAGGGGAGCACCTCAGCCCCCAGCTGGGACAGCCTCCCCCGGGCAGAGCCCCCCACCCTCGCACGCCTCAAGGGTCCTCGCTCTGGCCTGGGTGCAGATGGAGCCTCTGCTCCTCGCGGGAGGCTGCCAGGGCCGTCAGCTCAAAGCTGCTGTGTTCGGAGGCCAGCAGCTAAAACGCTTCCCAGCCCGCGGGAGCATCTGGCACGGCCGAGGTCGTTTGCTCCGCCAGCCTCAATCTGCTCCTCTGCGTGGCTTAAGCTCTTCTCTTTCCCATCCCAATTCTGTTTTCTGGGGTTGTGCTTTTTTGAACTGCACCAGGCACAAATCTCTCTCTGGTGGTGGGGAGAGGCATCAGGCTGTGCCCCCCTCCAATCCTAGAGCTGAGAATGGAGCAAACCCATCCCCGGTAAAAAACAGCCCAGTTGGTTTTACCCTTAAATAAGACTTTTCTGTTGTCCAAGTGTGCCATACCTGAAGTCCTCATAGTGCCAGACTACTGTTAATTATTTCCTTGTTAATTTATTCTGCTGTCCCTGGGCTGAGCCGCTTTGCTGAGATCTTCACTGGCTTGTCCATAGGGAATGATACTCTAGAGCACTCACAGCCCCTCTTGGGCTGGTACTGGGGGAGGCTGTGCCCGCTGTGCACGGTGCAGCCATGGGCAGGTTGTGTCTGCAGGAGGGGTTACTAGCAGAGCAGGTACCATGTTTTCAGAGAGGAAGGCAGACCTATTTAAAAGCTGCTGCCACCTGAAATTTATTTTTCAGCACTAACTGATTAAATTCTGCTAGTTGGAGATTTTATCCCGGAGAAATCCTCCAGGAAGATCTAATAGCAGAGTCAATCTTTATAACATCAGGAACAATAAAACAAGAGACTTCATTTTGCTGCAGGTTTTATCTGCGAGTGCGTGGCTCCGTGTGCCTACCAGCCCCATTATCATCCCGGCACCCAATAGGAATCATTAAATATTTATTTAAAAGGTTTCCATTCCTGAGCGGTGAAATAGAAGCTGGCAATGATTAAATGGTTTTGTTAAGATAAACAGTGTGGGGGAGAGCGCACCACGTTGTGCGGCTCAGGGGACCAGGTGGTGGGATGCAGGGCTGGGTCTGGCTGCTGCGTGCTCCTGCGCTGCTCCAGGGAAGAGCCTGAGGCAATGTTGGATAAATTAACCAGGGAATTTTGTTACTGGATGGATATGGTGATAGGTGATGCTGAGCCCAGAGGGGCCGCGAGATCTCCGTGAGCTGACGTGGGAGCCCAGTGCCCAGCACTTGCAGTGTGACAGCTGTGGTTTGCTGTGGCCACTTGCCACAGGAGGAAGAAGCAGCGATGCTGGTTAAAGGGTTTTATCAGCAAATCTGCTGTACTCGGGAGTCCCAAAGCCCTGAAAAATGTCCCAGTCCAGCTGCCACAAAAGAAACACCTTTGTCAGCACTGGACTGCACGGGCAGCATTGCTCACCACAAAGGTTCCAGCAGTGAAAACATCAATATCAACCCCTGATCCATCTTCCCATGTGCCTCCTGCAGATCTGCCATGGTGGCCTTGAAACCCTCAGTGAATGTATTTTTTTCTCTTCGCAAATACCCCAACCTCAGCTAGATGAGAGAGGTTTGCTGGCGTTTCCCACCCCACGAGTGGGAAACACCTTCCTGGTGGCAGGGCAGGACACCCCCATACTACAAGTCCTACATTCCCTGTGTTAAAGTCTCCTGTGGTTTTTGCACCTTTTAGAAAAAAGACATTTATGGGTTCTCCTTCTCCTCCAGCTTCCCTGGAACGGCAGCTCTGGCGGGCAGCAGAGCAAGGTGGGTGAAACAGGCTGTGCCTCGGTGTCGGGAATTGGCACCTTTGGTGTTGTTGAAGGAATGGATTTTCCACGAGGGGGTTGGAAAGTGGGCACTGCATCCTTGCTGCCAGAAGGCTCTTCTGAGTTATAGCCCTTAGTCACATGTAGGAGAGCGGGCTGGTGTTGGGCTGGGGGACACCAGCGGCTTCAGCACCAGCCAGGCAGGAGCCAGCCCCACGCTGTTTGCCCCCCCCGAGCTCTTTTAAATGCAGAAAGAAAAACTCATATTTTCCACCTTGCTGCTGCCAGTTGTACTGATGTGCCTTTCCAAATCTATTCCAACACCAAAGGCTTTTATCGGGATTTTGGTGGGGTTTTTTTTAGCAGGCTAAAGGTGAAAGCGCAGCAGTTGAAACAACACGGCACCTCCCATCTATGGATTGAATATAATACTTACCCTATTATTTTATAACATTATAAAGGGAAGTGTCCTACTTACTTTTGAAGCATAGATTTTTCCTGCGTGATGAATGGGAAGGAGTTTTTTTGGTCGATACATTTTAATTATGCTACAAAGCATTGAAGAACTGAGCTGCCATCCCTGGCCTCCCACTGCCCTCAGCTCGCTAGGGAGGACAGGGACACACTGACCAGTTTGGCATCATCCTGTAAACTTCTTTTCTCTTGCCTGCATTCCTCTAGTTTTCTTCCTTGTTGCATTTTAGAAGACAGTTTGCCGAACATCCTTGATCCACCCAGAATCGAGAGCCTCCACATCACACAGAGAGGATCTGGTGCCCTGCAGGCATTCAATCCTTGCTGGAGCCACCACAGCCATGGCAGTTCAGGACTCCCCAGCTCTCTCCTGATCCAATCCAAACATCTCTCTGATGTAGGAACCTGCCCCCCTTGTCCCAGCGAGACGTTGGTCCCAGCTGGCCTGGGCCATGAAGTCCCCAAAGCCCATTTAACCTCCGGCAGCGCTGGCATGAGCGACGAGCACGCTGAAATCAAAGGGCACTTTGAATGCTGCAGAGCATTTACATTCAAAAGTCTTCGAAAGGTTTGGATTTATCTCCATCCTGGGAGGGAGCCTTATTAGTGGCTTTTGGGTACACCGCTCCTGAATAATGAGGACAATCCTGTCTCAGGAAGATAAATCCCAATATAATGATGCCATTGTCTTGCCTTATTGTAACTCCCCGTCAGCCCCTCATTTAACTGCTGTTTTACCCAAAGATTTTGACAGCCTGTTTTAGCACAGGAAGGATAATACAACGCTTTTTAATTGCCACCCAGTCTAAAATTAGCCCTTTCTTCTTTGGCTAATGAGCCACCGCACAGTCCTTTGGGGACAGTGGCCGGTTACATCTCCTCATCCTCATGGTCGTGCTGGATCTGCTGCTGCTTTTCCATATCTTGCCACATCTGGCACATCACCCGACCCCCCAGAGCAGCGGGTGCTCCCCAATTGAATCCCTCCTTTCCTCCGCCTGCCTGCATCGCATGGGAAGAGTAATCAACGGGGAAAAGTTTTTGCAGCTTTGCAAATTCTCCTGTAATTGTTTCATGAAAGACAGTGACTGAGAGAAACAACCTCGGCACGGAAATACTGCTTGGAAATAACTTTGGAGAATATATTTCTGCCGTGACAGGCAGGGGGAACGTCGGAGCCGGACTAAGTAGGCAAGTGGCTCATAGGTCATTACGAGTTTGAATCAGTTACCAGGGGGATGCAAAGGGAGACAGAGATGGATGTATTGTAAGAAGGTTTTCTGGAGAGGATTTGAGCAATTTCAACTAGCTGCCATGCTTGGGATTGGCTTGAAAGTTTCTTAATGAATTTCTTTGTCAGGAGGAAATTGGGCTGCTGAGTGGAGGAAAGCACAGAATAGGAAAGCAGACTCTTTCTGTTGAAAATCCTCCAGTGAAAAATCCAGATAAAGCTAAAATTCCTCAACCTTTTGGTGTGGATCCCAGGGGAGCTGTAGTTTGCCACCTTTGTGCCTGTAATTCTCCTCAGGCTCTTGAGGCAGCAGCAGGCAGGAACAGTGGGATGAGGGGCAGGAACCTGTCCCAGCTCAGTGCAGCAGTGTGGAGGGACTTGGGCCCAGAAACCACCACCGTGATGGGATGTGCAGGAGCACAACCCAGGCTTTACTTCACGTGGGGCATCCCCAAGACCTCTATCCCTGGGTCAACTGTTCCATGACACTCACATAGCCAGGCAGCAGCATCCCTGAGTCCAGGGCTCTTTGTTCCCGGGTACTAGGCTGCAGTGTGCAGACTGCTGCCAAAAAGCTGTGTGTCCCTGGGGAAACTTTGGAGAGCAATATCTTGGTCCGAATTTTGCAACAGTTTAGAGCCAGGGGTAGGTAGAAGCCTCTGCCCTGCACACTGTCCCCATGGGGCTGGTGGGGACGAGCACCCCCAGATGCTGGACTGGTACCTGGGAAGGTACAAGCACTGGGGCACACACCTGTTTTCCTCCACTCTGATTTGCTGCGCTGAGTTCATTTTGGGTTTTCCCCCAGAGATTTGTGTCCCATTGGAGGAAATTCAGAGCAGCCTTGCAGGGATTCGCACCATTCCCAGGAGTGTTTCTTGGATTCATCAACAAGGTACATCCCCCAAACCAAACAACAGTAGTGTTGTGGTTATCTCTGTTGTGTGTGCAAAACACCCGCTCTTGTAGGAACAAAAGGTCCTCAGCCATTGCCTGGCTTCTTGGTGTTGGGGTCCAAAACCAGCTGAACCTTTTGCAAGGGTCATGTGGGCTTTACGTGCTTTGGACTGAGACAGTAGTTGGCTAAAGGAAGATCCCTCAGGAGTCTGGGCTGCCTTTTGTATTTATTGCAGCTCTAGTGCTTTCGAATCGCTTCAAAGCTCTAATTTTCCCACTTGTGTCTTCATGATCCAGACTTAGGAGGGATGGGTTGATCACCCAATGGACACAAGAGGTGCCGCTTGCCTGGCGATGCCTTTGCTCTGTAGGTGCTCACAGGGTGTTTGTGGCACCGCGCTGGTGCAAAGGACCCGTCAACCATTTTAAGCAGTGAGATAAATCCCTGTAGCTTGGTGCGGAAGATAACCGAACAAACGGTGAATGCAGACCCCTGCCCAGCCAGGGATACCAATAGTGGGTGTGACATTCACCAGTGTTACGGGGAGGTTGTGGAGCATCCTGTGGTTGTGTGTCTGGTTCCATTCGTGCCCATTTTGACCCATCTCTACTGTGAGTGCCGACCCCGCCATGCTGTGCCGTGAGCGGCTGTGATGCTTTTGATACCAGCTGGTGTCTGGACATAAAGGACATTTCTGCTGAAATGAACTGTCCGTGTCCTCCTCACCCCAGAGCGTTTCAAATTTAGAGCAGAGTAACTCATGCTGAAGCTGCTGGCGGCTGCGGTGTCACCCAGAGCTGGATGCCGCAGTGCTCCCTCTCTCCATTAGCGCGGCCGTTAAACCCAAGGCCAGGCTGTGCAGCCACCTTCGAGCCCGCAGAGCGGTGGGACGTGCAGTGGGACATGTGGGGACAGTGGGGGTTTGGCTGGTGGGGCTCTGGCCAGCAAACAAGGTTTGTAAAGGAGCTGGATACTGCAGTGGTGCTCCTGCTGGGGCTGGGGTCACCAGCAAGCACTGGGGAACGTGTTGTGCCCGTTCCTGCACAACCCCCATGACGTGTGGGGCCACCCCATCACCAGGGCGAGCGGGGCGCAGTGGTGATGTGGTAACCTGCAGGTGGGGATACTGGTACCCAGCGTCCGCTTTTCAGCTCATCCGGCCATTGAAGGAGCCGTAACCTGAGGTTCTCGTAACCCTGTGGCACCGTTGGTTTGCAACCAGTTCCCACTGGAGCGGGTGCATGGTGCTGCTGGAGTTCTGCGCTCAGGGCAGCGGGCTGGGGGGATACTGCAGGAGCAGCCACATATTCACAGGCACCACCTCGTCCATCTCACCAGCTGCTGGTGCAGACCCAGGGAGCAAAGCCAGGTGCGGTTTTGCGCAGAGCTGCCTGGCTGCAGGCGCGGGCAGGAGGGGTTCAGGTTAAGGAGCCAGCAGCTTGGAGAAGAAGTTTATCCTTAGGACGCAGGAGCAGCCTGGAGGCTCCTCCTGAGTCTTTTCCCCTGTAGTGTGATGCTCTATGAATATTGTACGAATGAATACAGTTATGCTCTGAAAAAAGAAAACTCATTTATTTATGAGGTTATTTGATTTCCTCTGAAATGCCTCATCTAGCAACCCCCCTCCATTAGCAACCCTCCGAAGCTATGCAAGAAAAAGCCATATCTTATTATTTAAATTAATAAAGCAGCTGCAAATTTTTGCTTCATTTTAAAATATGACTATAGAAAATATCTTTCCATGGACCATTTTTCCTGTGGTTTTCTTCCTGAATATTCCTAATTATGGCCATAATTAATTTTAACGAGTCACCCACCATCAATTCCACAGTAATTTGTAAGTGTCCTGCAGCTGACTTAAAAAAAAATAATAATTTCAAAGCAATGCCCTCCTCCAGCTGCTTCTTTAATGAAACCTGGGATTACTTAAGGAATTGGCACTTGGCCCCAGCGATGCAAAATTGCCTGGTCCTCAGTCAGAGCCGATGCTGTCCACCCGTTGATGGATGGCATCATTCAGAGCTTTTATAGGCACAGCGAAAGAGGCCAATCTGTCCGAACTGATAAATCTAAATCTTTTATAATATTTCATCGTCCTACCGGACATATGTATGGAGCCAACACGATGCTTCTTTTTCCTGGGGAAACAGCTCCTCCGAGGCCAATGGACAACACCAAAGTCCTTGGATAAGCTTTGACCTCTGGGGAAGGAGGCTGGGGAGGTCAGGATGGAGGTTGAGAAGGAGGTTGGGAAGGTCTGGATGGATGTTGGGAAGGAGGCTGGGGAGGTGTGGATGGAGAAAGGAGGAACAGTAAGTGCTGTGGAGTCTCATCTCCATTTCCCACATCGGGATAATGTCAGATATCTCTACGAGAAGAGATTCCAGCTGCCTGCAGACACCAAGAGCGTGGGAGCCCTCAGAGGGCACCTCAGACTAAACTTCACCAGGTTATTCTCATAAGAAGGAGGAATTTAGGTGAAATATCAAAGTCAAGAGATTGAAGAGCAGGGGTGGCAGGTGGGACAAAAGAGGAGGGAGGGATCTTCAAAGCAGTCCCACATCTTTGTGAGGATGGTTGCTGATGGGGAGCCCCCACCATGGCACCCACCATCCCGGTGCCGCTCTCTGCCGAGACTCGGGGTCACCGTTTGCTCGGCAGCAAGCGCAGCGTGGGCTGGGCAGCGACACGCTGCCTTCAGCTATTTGTTTTAATAAAGAGCGCCGCTGATGTCCTCATTAGAGCCTCGCGGCCGAAAAGCGAGGGCTGGAGGCCAGCAAGCGGCTGTGCGCTCACGGGGGCTTGCTGCTGACATTTCGGAGCTAATCAGGCCCGCTGCCGCTAGCCAGGGGTTTGACACGGAAAATAAAAACCCAGGTAGCAACAAGCTCCTCTATATTACAGCATGGCTGGGGGCCAGCTCGCTCCTTTGATTCCTGTGCGAGTCTAGTACCGGTGTTGCCCTCCTTTGATTGCCTTTGCGAGTGCATCCCGGTCCCGTGCAAGGTGGCCAAGGGGCTTGGGGTTATGGGAGCAGAATTCGGGATGTGTTCACCTCTACTCCCACAAGTCCAAGCTTAGGCTGTTGCCACTGTGCACCGCTGCTGGGAAAATGAATCCTTCCTGCTGGGGTGTTGCTGTGACCCTTGCGAGCGCACCCCCTTGGTTAACTCCCCCAGCCAAGCCTGGCCACAGAAGCGGGGCTACCTTGGTAGAGCTGAGCAGTGCTGCAAGAAGGTGGAGTTGGGAGGGAGATGGAAAATCCTGACCTCTTACGGCAGCTATGCCAACCATCCCTCTCACAGCCCCTGGAAAAGCACTTATCGCTGGGTCTTAATCTGCAGGAGCTGCAAAAGGGATAATACGCACGTCTGGGGAGCACCGGGAGGCTTATCAATGTTTATAAAGAGCAGCACAGAGAGGGACAGGATTCAGAAATCCTGAGCCTGTCCTCGGCATTCAAGGGACTAGTTTGAAAATTGTAAAAACATCTGAAATACGATCTATTTTTTTCTCTCCTGCTCCAGCACTGCTGACTGCACAGGTCACGCTTGCAGAGCGCTGGGCGCGACCAAAGTGTTCCCGGCTGTTTCCAAACAACGTGCTGAGGTTTCTCTGCACTCTGTGGCTGGTGTCCTGGGGGAACACTCAGCTGTCCTCTGGGGTTACGCATCTGATACAGGTGCCTCAGGATGGCCACAGCCCCTGAAGGAGAAATAGCCAGGTTAACATTAGGAAATTAGAAGTAAAAAAGAGACCCAGGGCCGTAATTTGATTGGCATCAGAGGGCCAAGCAGACATCTCGGTGGCAGCGTGACTCCCGAGCACGGGGAAGGGCATGTGTTAGCATCACGGGCAAGGAAAACAAGGAAGGACGCATATTAAAAGCATTCAATTGGCTGAAAAGCCCATGAGGACGTGAAAGATGCTCGCTCTTTACATACGCAAGGTTTAGCGATGATGCCACGAAACCGTGAAATAAACGTTTCCTCTTTTCTGCAACTTGAAATGATGAAATACGGGCTGACCAGCAGCTGCAGCAACCGTTTTATCCTCCAATTTACTGCTCTCTCTTCCAGCCTGGCCCCGAGAGCCCAGCTCCCTTTGTACTGTTTTTCTATTAGTGAGTTTTATTTGCGGCCGGGAGCTTTGTACTCGCAGAGTAAATCCTGTCTTTGCTCCTAAACCATCCTGTCTGGGCACCGCTCCAAGCCCCTGCACCGAGGCTGGGGAGAGCTGCTCTGCTCGGCTGGGCAGTGCCGGGTGCTGCGACCACTGGCGTTTTGCAAGATTATGGTGCCAGGAGCTGGGGTTGAGCCATGAGAAGCTCCGCATTGCACAACCACACCAAGAATGGGTCTAAGAGAGCAATTGGGTCCAGCAGTGCCTCAGTTTCACCATCCTGTTTCACCTTTGGAGGCATCACTGGCTGAGGAGGGCTGTGAGAGGCTCCGAGACCCCATACTCTGGCGTGGCCACCCAGGAGGCACCCTGCCAGCCCAGGGGACACCTGGGGCTATCCACCAGAGCAAGAAGCAGTCTCAGCTTTTGGATAAGCTCAGTTTTCCCACAGGCTCCAGAGAGATTTGCTGGAGGTGCCAAACGCACCTCGAAACATCGTTTTCCAGCCTCTGTCCAGCTGGGGTCTTCTGCGGCTTTTTCTGGCCTCATTCCCAGTCCTCCCAGTCCCCAAAGAACAAACCCAGTTGAAGTCGCCTTGTGCTTGGCTGAAGGCATTTAATCACTGTCTCGGCGTGATGGAAATACGAGCTACTCCTGTGCCAGTCAGGACACGCTCTTCTTGCATGGACGAAGATGAGCAAGGAACCATCCGAGCATGAAATAGTTGTCAGGCTTCCAGAGGGTCACAAGATATATGGATTATGAAGTAGAGACTCCCACAGATCTCAGATTATCAAATATAAAGACTGCAGGAGGAGATTGCTTCAACGCGTTAGATCACAGGAGTGCCGTCCTGAATTCAGAGCTGGGCTGAAGCGCTGGTGTCCTGGGCTGGCTGACTCCCTGGGACTCTCGCTCACAAGCTTTGGGTTCACCCCAGATTTAGCCGTCCCTACACAAAGCTTCTCGGTCGTGAGAATTGTCTTGTGCCTGTTTCTGTCTCCAGCTCAAGAGGATAAGGCAGGTTTTACACACGGGTGTGCTATGTGGAGCAGAAGCCATCTAAAGGTTAGAGCACTTGGAGACTGGGATTAAACAGGACACTTTGGGCAGGTTAAACAGAAACTAATAGGATTAGCGGCATTAGGTTTGACATCGGTGGAGCCGTCTCGTGCGTGCGGATCAAGTGCCTTTAGAGGAACAGGCAGTTACAGGGGTAAGCCCGGAGGCACGATGGCAAACCCCGAGGGGCTGTTGGGGATGGGGATCCCGCCATGTGTCTGGAATGGTTTTGCTGGTTGGAAGATGCTGCTCTGCCCTTAAGCCTCTTTCCAAAGCCCCAGAGGTCACGACGAGTAGCGATGCCAGCACAGGTGTCAGTGTGCAGAGGCTGAGGAGGACTTGCTGGTGTTTTGCTTGAGATAGGTTTTCTCATAAGCAGAGAGATGCAATGGCCTCTCCCAAGTGATCCCTGCACCGTCCTCCGTATCCAGGTTATAGGAGATGCAGTTGAGGCTCTCCTCCCTGTTTTTGTGTCTTGGTGCCCCACGTGCATTGCCAGGAGCCTGACCCTAGCCAGGGAAGCCGTGACTTACTGCACCACTTTCCACCAGGAGGAGCTGAGCCACTAACACAGATGATGCCTGGAGATGCCATGGACATGGTCCCTGTTGACCCAGGAGGTCCCTTCCAGCCCGGGTCCCTGTGTCCCTGCTGGCGAAATCCTGAGGTCACCCTCACACTGTCCCTGTTCCAGGTTTAGGGGGATGGAGAAAAGGTTGGGTGTAAGCCAAGGGGCCAACAGAGAGGTGCACATAAGCCTCTCTCTTGGTGTTTCTGCTCTGCCAGTGTCCCTCTCCTTATTTCTCCAGCTCCCCAAGCTGCCTCTAAAACCAGGGAGTTTCACCGAGCTATTCTTACAGGTCCTGAACAAGACTGTTCATTAGCCGCAGCCCTGGCAGGGCTCACGGCCACGCAGCACCCTCCAGCTTGGTGCACGACTGCTTATTGTTCGTTTTTGCTGCTGCCCACCAGTTACTCTCCCCCAAAGCCCAGGCTCAGCCCAATTAGAATTAATTGCAAGAGTCAGACATCAGCTGCCTTTATGTAATGCTCCGGTGTAATTCCAGCTACTCATTTCTGCTCCCCCACTAATTTATTCACTCCAGGTCTGTTTAAATCAGCCTAGCATTTTTTTTCCCCCTTTATTATTTTTTTTCCCACAAGGTCTCTTTGTAAACCATGTTCCTCATCCAAGGACTTGGTGTTCCCCAGGTAGCCGGGGTGAGCGGGAGCAAGCCCCGGGGGATGGCAGCAACGGGGCAAGTGCCTTCGAGTGGGTTTCGCTGTGCTGAACGCTGCTCCTGACCTGCCTCCTTCCCTAATTACTTCTGTTTGACTGTTTTCATCTACTGCTTCAGCAAAGCGATAAGCCAGACTCGTGAAAGAGACCCCCTTGCAGCATTAACAGCTATTTATTTATTTATTTGCTTG